>BQNB010057621.1:0-38133 GCA_026074375.1 Tanacetum coccineum | reverse complement strand
TCCGTCCCAAAATAATTGTCCCCTGACAAAAAATACACAATTTAGAAAAAAACATAATTATTACTGCATTCTCTCTCTTACTTTTTCAGAATGACACTTTACTCTTAACAAATTAATTAATGTTTTTTTTAACTTTTTAATATGAATTTCAACCAAGGTTAATATGGTAAACATGCTAGTAGCGTTTCACACTCCTGCCGTTGTTGAAGGCATAAAAGTTGAACTTCACAGTATACGTGAAATCGTGCCCTTACGGGCTTGTGAGTGTTAATGTTGCCTCTGATCCTTTTTTACATGAGGCTTCGTCAGTGTATAAAGTTTAGGTTTAATCTGCCTGGCCTGTGGGTTTTAGTTGTGCTTTCTACTTTTTGCCTGGTGTGACTGTAGTGGGTGTATCAACCTCCACGAGGAAATCTGCCATGAATTTTCCCTTGATTCCATGCCTGGATCCACATGTGATTTTGTATTTACTTAGTTTGATTGAACATTTTGACATCCGGCATGTGTACTCGTGGTTCGATAGAAGCCTGGTTTGTTTGTTAGGACGTGAATCGCATGTGCTTAGAAATATATTTTGAACCTCCTTGATGACAATAACATGGCAAATATGAGTTTTTCCTATTGAGGGTAGTTGACTTTTGCTTCTTGCAAGACCTTGCTGAAGAAATAGATTGATTTTTGTACCTTGTTTCTTTCTGATAGGAACATTGAACCGATGCCTTCTTAAGAGACTGTTAAATACATGGTGAGAGTTTCACCAAGTATTAGAGTTGTTAGGGTGGATAGCTTGGTTAGGAATACGTTGAGGTCTTGAAATGTTATTTCAGGTTTCCCAGTCCATTCATATACATTCTTTTTGTTGCACTAAATCACAACTTTAAAGAATCTAGTTTTGTATTATGATGCCCCAGATGGAAACTCTATTTGAAGTTTGTGAGTTTTACCATTTATTCTTTTGTATTTCTCTCAAGTTCTTGGGTGGAGTCATGTTCAATATTGCCTCAATCTTCTTGAGATTTGCCTTGATTCCTGTGGCGTCTATTATGTGACCTAATAATTGACCTTCTTCTACCCCAACGTAATTTTAACTGTAGACGTTTAGCCTTCAGTATTGATACACTTGAGGTTCTGGAATAATTTCAATGAACGTCTTGGTAAATATGGGGAATATTCTCTTTTTGAGCTTTTGTGACCATATCATAGACATATTGCTTTAAAGATTGACATTTTGTGCAATGAGCTATGAATAGTTTTCCAATTAGAGACTGATAGTGGTCTGCCCATATTATTCAGACGAATGGCATAGTGGGGTGTAGCAAAAAATCTTTGATTAGTGTTAAAATCGTTATGTCATCAAGTCATACACATTTTATTTAAAATTTGTGAAATCCCCGATGAATAGCGTCAATAAATCATATTGTAATGTCAAATTAACAATGGATTTGCCTTCCAATCGATGGCAGGATATGGGTAGTGTCCCTTTGGGCATACATTTATTTATGCTGTGAGAAGTCGTCACCACATACGTCATACCAATTAATTATCTTAACCTTGACTGGGTTTGCGACCTACGTATGATATTGAACGGGTCGTAAAATACCTGTCTGAATTAAGCTCGCGACCTGGGAATCCATAGCCTGATACCTTTCTAAAGAAAGACTATGTCTTTTATGTCTAATAGCGGGTGCATATTGGTTTAGGCCTAGACCATGTTCTGCCAATTCCCTACGGACCTCGGTCGTGTCTGACAAGTTTCGAGGACGAATTACTCTAGACTATTTGATTATAATTTAACAAAGTTGATTTTTCACCATAAGGTTGTCAGGTAAATTTCAAATTGTGATAAGGTTGATAGGGTATCAAGGTTATGATGACCTTTTCCCTCTTCATGGATTGTCTAACTTAATTCTCATTACATATTGTTTTGTTGGTCAACAAGATTAGGATCTCCTTTATGTTTTAATGATGACAAATAAACATCCGTAAAACGTAAAATCACAAACGATAGCCTAAATCCGCAAAACCGGACTTTTCTGACGCGTGCCAGCGCACCACATGCGAAGTCTGTTTTACGAATTTAGTAATTGTTGGATTCTCACTTACCTCCAGACATGTGGACATGTACTTCAATAGAAGGATGGTTACTTGAATATTTGAGCATTTATGACTCTCCTAAATGATGTTTAGACTTAGATATTAGCAAAAACGAATCCTCCTGTTTGTCCATAAAACGCCAACTCAAATCTTTTATCAAATGCCTCTAGCCAAGGCCAAAACTTATTTCTAAACTTAGTATGATCACACATTCAACATGCCAATAAGAAGAAGTAATCAGTTGACCCTAATCCGGATTTACGTTTGTAAGCAATAAGATATCACTAACAAGAGACAATGACCCGGAGGTCCGATGGAGGATTAAAAGAAATAAACTGCCATTTGCATTATTTATGAAGAAAAATGGACAAGATGTTGATTTTTCTAAAAAAACAGACACACACCTTGATGAATACAAAAATGAATCCTCTCATACTCCCTCCATGGAAGTATGGAGGTCTTTAAGTCCTAACACAACTAAACTATTCCTAAATATCTAATCAGTCACTCCCGTTGCTTGGTTTTGGACATTAATAACTAGTGTTAATGTCTTAAAGTCAAACATATTTTATGTAAACAATCATTTGTTCCCTCCAAATATATGGACGTACGAAATTACTTACAATGTTCCTATCAAGTATAATTACAATAAAATAAAGTCTTCCAAAGCACTTCCAAAGCGGAAGATGTCTTCTGAGTTCTCATTGTCTTGAAACTTGTACTCCAGCTTGGGTCTTCATTGCCTTTACTTAAATAGGAACCATTGTAGTATGCCTAAACTGGATTAACTTCCCCCCAATCCATGCAGCATGTCTCAAAAAGCTTTCTTCATATACTCCTTTTTGGCGAAGTTTCTGAATCAGCTTCCCCCTAAACCAACATCCCTATCTTAAGCAGATTCTAAAACTTTGATGTAGCTTCAACAATCTTCTACTTGTCATTGACGTGCACAACAGAAATTTGTAGAAGTCGAACCACACCAATGACCACTGCTTCTTGTCATTAGGGCTTGGTGAATATTCGTTCAGGGGTGCATGCGAGAAATCAGCAACAATTCTTCTCACATATGCAGAATACTTCATAAACCATACTAAGTAAAGTAGTATACACTACTTCCCCCTGGAAGTTGACACGGTAGTATCAAAGTCAACTAAGTCCTGGATGTACACATTCCCCCCATGATGGTTACAAACTCTCGAAAGCATCATTGTTGTGTAGACCAGCATAATACTCGAGAAAGTTTCTTGTCTTTAGCACAAATCATGAAATCCCAGAACGAAGCATTACCTCTTGGTCTTCATAAACCATAGAGGAAGATGAAGCAAGAATTCAAGAAACACATTGGTATATATCGAAGGTCCTTGTATATGGAATGTCATTGAAGAACTGATCAAGAAAATTTGCTATACAGTGAATAATCTTTGTCGTGAAATGGGCACAATAATATCCCGTGAGAATTGCGATTACATCTCACCATTAAACTCGCTCCTTCTGGCTAACTTAGACAATCCTCTGTATTCTGTCCGGCTATTATTGTGATCACTTGTGAAGTAATACCCGAAAACAAACTTGAAATGAAGAAGCTCCCTCAAATTTGTTACTTAAGCATCAACTTGTTGTTGATTGAACAGAACGTTGCTAGAATTAAATCGATAAGTACTATCTATACCCACCAGAAAAGTATAAAAGTACAAACACCTCTTTGAAATTATCCACATCGACTTCTTGCGTGTGACACAGATAAACAATGTAAACTCCTTTAATGATAGTTAACTCAAGTCTGCAACCAACCACCCCTTGACTCTGATAACTAGTATATATCAGAGTCTCAATCATAACGTGTGTACGGTTCAAGCAAGTCTGCAATCGATAGATTGGGTGTTAAAGCAAAAGGGTAGAGAAAGATGAGGAAGACTCGTATGATGAGATAAAAGTAGACTCCAACTGAAATCTAACTTCAAGCGTCAAATAAGGGAAGAGGAACCGAAATCAACTCCTGTGATCACTTGTCATTCGTAATCCAAATCTTAGCCTTCGAGTGTTTAAGTGAATCTTATTCAGATCGTATTTAAGTGTTATGTCCATTATTTTGTTGTGTTGTTTCAAGAAGTCTTAAACTAAACAAATGTTATGTTTAAATAAAATGCCGTCAACGGATCTACATTTGTCTAATCAAACTTGTCGTGATAGCATTTTAATACCCGGCTTGATCCAACAAACATACCATATTAAATTAGCCCAATTACCATCAATACCCGGCTTATGAATTAACACTATACTTGGCCAATTATTAAAGAAAAAATCGGCCCAAATATTAACAGACCGAGTCTGCCCCATCAAAACAAACCAGCCGGCCCATAATTTGCAATATTCGGCCCTTTTAAAATCACCAGCCCAATTAATACCGATTTGACCCAATCATGCACAAAAACTCTAGGCCTAGTTGTGTTTAAACATAATCAGTCCACCACGATCCAGGCCCATGTTGGTGCATAACTATACCCGGTCCAGGGAGTGGATTAGAGTATTAGAGATATAAAAGTACCTCTATCCCTAATTTGTCTCTTCACTGTCAAAAGATCACTAACCCTAAACATAAACATCCGCCTCCCTCATCTAAAAAAATTGCCATCTTTTCCATCTCTTATAATTATATCAACACAACCATAGATCGAACCCTGTAATTGATTCAACTTACTCGAATCACAAACCCACCTTCTTATTTGAATAATTTCTTGTTGAAATTATTCGGAACTGAGCAAGTATGAACATCATCAATCAGACGAACCCTTTAATCTTTCTGCTCCAAATCCGTATAACAAACATGCAGTTGTTTTGTCATTTTGGCTTCAAGATCCGTTTGTGGGTCTCGGGTAAGGTTCGTTTTGTTGTGAGTGTCAATTGAACCAAGGAATGAGTTTAACAGATTTGTTAAAACTCACTCTTTATATTCGAAAATTAAATGAGGGTTTTAACCCTTGACAGATTAATGATGATTTGATTTTTCGTGGTCTTGATCTTTTGAGGGTCTTGACTTGATTGTAATACACGAAAATCAAACTGAGATCATGATGTGCATTTTATTTCGAGTAGTTGTGAGATGGAGATGAAGTTTATGGAGAGTGGGATAGGATCAGTTTGTGATTGGATTTGTTGATATGCATGTAAAGTTGTTGGTGAAAGATTGTTGTTGGCTGTTGTTGTAGATGAATGATTGCGCTGATAAGCTGTTGTGAAATGAGTGGATGTTGTATGATGGTTTGTTCTGCGTTTTGATTTGCTATCGAGTCTTTCTGTCTACATCCTTTTTAGTTTTGGATATGTTGTAAACTCGGTAACAATCGAGTTACTTACTGAGTTGATCTGTTTTAAACTCGATAACAACATCAGTTGACTCACTGAGCAAACTCGGTTGTCAAGATTCATTCTCGATGTCGAATTTGTAACATGTATGTACAAATTTGTTCATTGCATTCTTTTCTAACAACTTCAGAACCCATTTTCAGAAACATTAGTTATATTACTGAGTTTGACCATTGACCAAAAGTAAATACTGAGTTTGACCAAATCTGAAACTACTTCCGAGTTTGACTTTTTGACCAGTTTCAAATTTGTAAAATAAATAGTTTTAGCACATCTTATAACCGAATCTGGCCGAGTTTGAACAGTACCGAGTATGAACAGTAACCGAGTATGAACAGTAATGAACAGTAACCGGACAACAACAAACATGACACAATACACTCCTGCAGCTCTGATACCAATTGTAAGCAATAAGATATCACTAACAAGAGATAATGATCTGGAGGTTAAGGAGGATAAAATAAATAAGTTGCTATTGTATTATTTAGTGAGAGAAAAAGGAAAGATGTGTATTTTCTAGAGAGAGAAAGACACACACCTTATGAGATATAAAATGAATCCTCACCCCTCCATGGAAGTATGGAGGGGGTATTTATAGTCCAAACACAACTAAACTATCTTAAATAGTCTGATCTATCCCTGCGTGTTTGACTATTAATAACTAGTGTAATTTCGTGTAAGTCAACATATTTTAAGGCTAACAACGTTGTTCCTAATCACGTAATGGGTTTTACTCCCTTATTGGTCAAGCTAAGTCAAAGGTCACTTTGCGTAAATGCACCCTTTCTCGTTATGGGATATGCTTTACTTAAGATGCAAAGCACTTAGCTTGTTTGCATCAAGATGATTAGTGATCAAATCCATTGTTAATTATCATGGATTAAAGTCTAAATGACTAATTGAGTTTGTGGTATTTGGAAGTTAATTATATTTGACTTTTCTCACTTCCATACAAATGTTTTTACAAACTCACATTATTTCCTCGCATGTTTAAGTCCTCACTTCTTCTATACACTCCTTTTACCCATTCTATCTAATCACTTGTTTACCCTTCTTACCCAACAAGTGATTTCATCTCCTCTACACATACTCTAATCATATTCCTCCTTAAACCATCCCATAATCATAATGCCTACTCTTATCTCTTTTATTGGCAATGTGATTATTAATCCAAATCGATCATTTAATTTCTCCTAAACCCTATTAACTCCATACTTATCTTCCTAAACACTCTTTAAGCCTAAACACCATTCTTCACATAAACCTTCTCCAAATAAACCTCCAACAATGCCAACTCATATTCCCTTACATAATGTACTTCTTTTGTACTTGTTGTACCTCTATGTCTCCCACATTCCCAACCAATATCTTCTATATCTTTTCAAAACATTCTCCACCACGTACTCATTATTCACCTTCTTCCCCAATGAGTTTAAATTACACACACATATACTTATTCATCTTAACCCTTGATCAAGGCATGTGACCAATCCAAGTTTACACATTCTCAACCCTTGGATTGCTTCTCAAATAAACACAACAAACATACTCTCTTCTCTACCCTTGATCAAGCCACCTCATCAATCCAAACTCTCTCATTCTCTTCTCAACCCTTAGATTAATGCCCCATCTCAAACAAACACAACCTATCTCACAAAACAACTCTCTTCTTATTCTCACTTCATCTTAACATACACATACCTCTTATTAACCCTTAGTCTTGCCACAGTCACCTATCTTCTTACATACCATCCTCTCTTCTTCACATCCTCACTGTTCATTTTTAAATAAGCTTGTGAGGCTTCCTTCCATCACATCACGATAACTCACGCACAACTCATCCATCCTTCCTTATCCACCGTGTGTTAAAAAATTTCAATTTAAATTTCAAATTCTCCGCCAATCTTTACCATGCAAAGAATATCTATAGAATATTCTCTTAGGGTTTTCCTCTAACTAGCCCTTTTTTATCTTTAGTTGGATTCCAACTAGGCTAGTTACTACTTTGAGGAATACCCAAAATGCCCCTTTCGATAATTCTTTTCTATCTCTACTTTATTGAATAAACAAAACGCTTTTAATACTTCACAAATGTTTTATCAAATGTCTATTTGAGTTGGTTGATCTTCAGTATAAGAATGATTGAAAGATCATAGTGTGAAGTACAATTAGGGGTTTAACAAGTGCGCATATTTAAAACGCCAAGATCCTGAAGAAAAACAAAGTCGGGAATCTGGTGCGCTGGCCACGCGCTGGCGCGTGGGCAACGCGCCAGACTCGAAATGTTTTTCAACATTTTAGGATTCTTGGCCTATAAATACCCACCCTTGGCCTTTGTATTCCTTACCCCTTGCAAACATTATTTACCCTCTTTTCTCTCCTCTAATCCTATAAGTCTAACATCAAGTGTTCCAAACTTCTCATCTATCATTCTATTGAAGTGAACACATCTCCGCAAGAGAGCCACACAAGTACCTAATCCATACATGTGTGTTTTGTCGAGGGTCTTCTTTTTCATACCCTTTCTATTAGAATCGAGTCTCTACACTAGGTTAGGACTTGGTTCACCATCTATCTTTTTATACAATAGAGTTGTAAGGAAAGTCTTGTATCTGTGGGATCAAGCCTAGATCATTGGGGATCTAGTTTGGGAGTTTGAACGATTCCATAGGGGAAGCTTCTAGAGTTTATAGTTAAGGTCGAAACACGGGTCTTAGGGGTGGATACCGAGCGAATACCGTAAGGTAGTAGAACTCTTCTCTGTGTTGAGCTCGAGCTTTGTTGAAAGGTCGGCGGGAGTTAATTGTAATACGGTTTTATAGATCCCACATAAGGATTATAACTAGGAATAGGTATGCGGTGCCGTGAATTCTTGCCCTGGACCGTACCGAAGGGACCAAAAAACCATCCCTTCCCGAACCACTAATATCGTAGGTGTCTCTTCTTCTCTCTTATCTCGCTAGTCTACAATTTGTTTCTTATTGCCAAGATAATTTAAAGTACACCACTGCTCGGTCTTATCGAGAACTTGACATTTAATAAAACTTTCAAAGAAGTCAACAGAAAACCGTATTCACGCCCCTCTAAGAATCTACAATTGGTATCAGAGAACCCTTGCTCAAGTTCTCAAGCGTTAAAAACACTTCTGAGGAAGTGTCGTTATTAATATGAAAACTTTTCTTTTTTAAAAAATTTGAAAATCGAACACTTACTTTTGAAAAAGTGAGTAGATTCCACGACTCAAGAGAACAACACCGAGAGGTGTAGTCTATGCAACGACCAAACCTTTCTAGCACACAATGGGTTTTGCTTTTGAAAATCCCACTTTGAGACTTATATGAAGTCCAAAGATATTGACTTATGGCAAGTCATCAAAACAGCAATTTTTATTTCGAAGTTGAAGACAAAGAAACAAAATTAATGAAGGAAACGCATAATGAACTTCCTTCTCAACGACATCCAGGATAGAAACACCTTGGTAGAGAATGAAGAAAGCCACGAGACCATTTACAATGGTTTTTTTTTTTTCGTTACCCTACAAAGAGTATGGAGCGATTCTTCATGTGAAAACCCACCACAGGAGGTATGCAAACACTCAACTTCACTCACCAAGGTAAATCAGCAAGTTAGAATTGCAAGAGGATCCTTCTCACTCAAGAATACCGGAAACTCAATCTCTAATGAAGAAACTATTGATAGCGGCTTCACACGATTCAATGCTATCGTGACTAGTCTCAAATCGTTAGATCCAGACTATTCTTGCAAGAATTATGTTAGAAAGTTTCTTCATGCTCTTCCATTGAAATGAAGAGCCAAGATTATGGTTATTAAAGAAGCCAAAGATTTATATACTCTTCCTCTTGACGAGCTAATTAGAAACCTTAAAGTTTACGAAATGGTCTTGGATAATGACGACGTAACTTCCAAGACTACAAAAGAAAAGGTCAAGTCATTAGCTCTTGAAGCTAAAGTAACTAGGGAGCAAACTAGTGATGATGGCGATAGTCAAAGAGGAATTGACGAAGACATTGATGAAGAAGAAGCTGAGGATTCAATTTTATTGGGCTAGGAACATTCCCAAGTTCTTCGCAAAGTAATCACCATTCACGCGGCTCGATTTGGTAATGTCGGAAATCGGTTCGGTAAAGGCCGCAATAATGGCTTCGAAGACAAAGGCGGTGAAAGCTCAAATAAAAATGGAGCATGCTACAATTGCGGAATAAAATGCCACTTCGCTAGTGAGTGTAGAAAGCCGAATGAGAACTAGGCCTTTATTGGAGGAGCATGGAGCGATAGTGAATATGATGACATACAACTCAATGACGAAACATGTCTCATGGGCAATCGATATCTCAAAAGGTAGTATCCAAAACCATCTAGTTTTTCTAATATTGATTTGCAAAAGAAGTATGAGTAACTCCTAAATTTTAACAAAGATTTTACTAAAACTTTTGAAAAACTTTTATAAAAAAGGGCTCTTGAAAATGAAAATTTAAAACTTTCAAGTAAAATCAATGATCTTGAAATTGAAGTAAAAAAACTTGCAATTAATAAAGAGGTAGGATGAACCGTTAGCAAAAAATTATGATGAACTCACCAAAGAGGTTAACTTCTTTAAATGTAGAGGTTTCGTAAACGTCTAGATAAGCAGTATGAATTTTTCAAAATTCAAAGAAAGTAGCATTGCTTTGGATGATATGTTAAGTCGTCAAAAAATGTCCTAAGATAAGGAAGGTCTTGGATTTTTAAAAAATGAATAAACCCGCACTTTTTCACATAATCCAAACAAAACCAATAGTGTTTGTAAAACATAAGTCAAAAAAGAATTGCAATCAGCAAGCTTTGTTTAAACTACCCCGTTGTCTCCTCAAAACTCATTTTGCTAAACACACGAATAGAACTCAAGCCCCATTAAAAGATTGGAAACAATACACCAATTGACAATCAATCTAGCTCTCACAATAGACTTTGATACACACGACCTTCAGTTGACCCTATACCGGTCTATGCTTGAAGACCTTAACACCACATCCACAAATGATACCTTCAAACTCATGATGCCGAGAGACCTTCTTTTTCAAAACAAACTCATTCTTCGAGAAAAGAAAGTTTTTACACAAAAAACAAAAACCGCAAAGGTCTTCGCATCATCAACCAACCTAGCACTTTCCCATAGATAAAAGCTCCTACCGGGCAAATCAAAGGGCTAAAAAACACCTTAGAGCGTTGGACCAAACTTCCCCAAAAAAAAAAACTCCCATGAATTTCCAAAACAAGTCACTTAGTCCGCGGTCTCAAGGCACATAAAACCTAACATAACTATGTCCTCAATCAACAAGACCCAATGAATTAGGTTAACATTGGCACTCATATTTGCTAATCTCCAGCAGGAAAGAAGCATAGGGGATACACAGCAAAAAAAAAAACAGTAAGTATAAAATTGAAACCCAAAAAAATAGGAACCACGGACCAGAATACATATTTGGCATATAGGTATATGTCCCTTTAAACTGCGAGTCTACTATCGGACGATTAGATTATAGATAGTTTTTTCCATGACTGGGAATAGAAGATAGTTTAACTTCGATACAAGGGTAAGATGGTGAACATGTCGTATGTTTGGGAGCACAACCTAAAGGCAAAGTGTAACGTGATGTAAGTATTACTCCATGACTCCATTACAATTACCTTAATCTTAAGGCATGTAGTGGATCTAGCTTATACTTGATTAACGTAGGTCCAAATTATGTGATGATGATTGTGTAGTTAGCTTTACTAAAGTAGATTGTGATATTAGTAAAAATGAAAGAATGATAGCTAAAGGACATAGGAGAAATGGTTTATATACGTGCAAATTGGGAGATAACTCCAAACAATAAATTTGTCTTGCATCCGTGGTGGATAACTGATGTGTATTTTATTTTAAAATTTATTTTATTCAAGTTTTAAATTTATAAAACTCGATTCACCTAATAAACACACTAACGGGCAGAGAACCCAATCGTGAGTAGTGTAGACATGGTAAATTCGAGGTAGTCCCAAGAGCTAAGTGTCAATTAGTTTTAATTTGAAGTGTCACATTTTAAAATAGTTTTAAGATTGATATTGAGATTAACAAGAAAGTAAATATGCAAAAATTAAAAGAGACATAAGTAATCAAGGAGAGAAGCGTGCTAGCCTAGCCATTCCATTACTACCGTTATAACTATGTTTTCCTGTGCAATGTTACACCATGGTTTCATTAGTGGTTTCTAAAGTCGACAAACATGAATAGATATCTTTAGTGTGCCCTATAATTCCTGTGATCTCGAATACCCCAAAAGTCACGAAGGTAGGATAACCTGGTCATAGTGATTAATCCCAACTATCACAAGAACTAGTCTAATAACCTATACATATTATTAACCCTCTCTGAAAGAGTTTCCATGCTTTTTAAGTATATTAAGTGATAGAGGCGGTAACATGGTTAGTTCCTACATTGGGGTTAGAATAATCATTCTTTCTGTGAAAACTAAAGAATCGTTATAAGCTCATATTGTTTAGATCTAATCTAGGATTAACAATAACATTGAACATATAATATGTGTAGTGGAATTAACATAAGAACAATGATATTCAACAAGGTGTTTCTTTATTAATAACCAAACATTCCTAACAGCCCCAATTCGAGATGATCAATTCTAGAACGTGTTATTTAAACTATAACAAGGAATCAAATATCCTTGAGGATGAAACACACAAATTCTAGGCGTCTACTTAGAGGACTTGACGCCTAGACACACACACACTTTTCTGTGCTTTACATCTTGACACATCTTTTATCTTCTGGCAGTTGTAATCTTCATGTAACAGTACTAAGTCTTCCAGTAGTACTAAGTTTAGTACTGGCAATACTAACTTTCTTCTAGTAGTACTAACCTAGTTAGTACTGGTAGTTATATTCTGAGCAGTATTAAGTTCTTGAGCTAGAAGTACTAACTTGTAAAGATTTATTCCCAACAATCCTCCCCTAAACTTGTGATTTACCTTCAAATCTCAAGTTTCTTTTAAATCAAATCTTCTAGTATGCACTGCTGAGGATGCTTCCAATCACATTTCTACTATTGTAATTGTGACTTGACAAACCTGATGAGCTCACTTTGATGATCAACTTCTAGCTTTCTACTCAACATTTTTGACAGAATATCTTGTGACAGAAGATATTTCTTTTCTACCATCATGTGAATCACTAAACCAGTATCCATTAAAAGCACATGAACTCTACAAAAATTATGTAACTTCTAGTTTATCAGATACCAGTCTTGTTGATTTCTCCATATTTCATCTTCTTCATTTGGTTCAATCAATGTCTTCAGATCTCCCCAAAGCAATATGTCATAACCTTCTGGACTTGCTGTCTGAAATCTTTCCTTGACCAATCTGTACAATTCCAGCACATCTTGCCTATCAAAATCATAAAGCATTGCACTAAATATCTTGTAATGTTTAACACTTCCATCTACTCTTTTGATTTGATAATAGTATTTATCATTTGCTAGAATCTGTGTCTCCCAATCAACTAGAATCTGTGTCACCATTACCAATATCCTTGGAAGGTGAATCAAAGTATGAAGCATCTTTACAAATTGGCATCACAATGCAATCTTGACTGATTTCTTCTTTTTGTGTAGATGTACATGTATTAAGTTCTCCTTGTGTACCTGTAGATTCATTAGTGATTGTTCTTGCAGCTACTGGAACATAATTCATAGATTAGGTTAGAGAATCACTATCAAACAGCCACTTTGGACCATTCCCTTCTATCATAGGTTTATTCTCTAAAAAACCAATATGCAAGTTTGCTTCTACCCTCCTGGTTCTAGTGTTGTATACCCTAAAAGCTTTACTACTCAAAGAATATCCAACAAAGAAACCTTCATCACTTTTGCCATCAAACTTGCCTAAATTGTCTAAAGTATTAAGAATGGTAACATGACATCCAAATGGTCTCATAAAGCTTAGAGCTGGTTTAAAACATCAAAAAGTTCATAAGGTGTCTTGTTATGAGGCTTGACTACTAAGACCCTATTATGTACATAGCAAGCAGTACTAACTACCTTAGCCCAAAATGTGGTAGGTAACTTAGAGTCAGCTAACATTGTTCTAGCAGCCTCAATTAGTGTCCTATTCCTCCTCTCAGTCACACTATTTTTCTGAGGAGTCCTGGCTATACTGTATTCCCTCTTAATACCTTTTTCTCTGCAAAAACCATCCATAACTTTATTCTTAAATTCTGTTCCATTGTCACTTCTGATTATTTTCACTTTCTTATCCACAAGGTTTTCTATTTCTTTGATAAAGTTCTTAAGAATCTCACTGGTTTCATCCTTAGTTGTTAAAAAGAAAACCCATGTAAACCTGCTATAATCATCAGTGACTACTAAGCAATACTTCTTATGCATTAAACTACTCACAAAGGTTGGACCAAACAAATCCATATGAAGCATAAACAAAGGCTTAGTAATTGGATTCAGAACTTTAGACTTACAAGAAGCTCTGTGTTGCTTCCCTTTAAGACAAGCAACACAGGTTTGGTCATTTTCAAAATGTTTTGTAGGCAATCCTCTTACAAGATTATCCTTAACAAGCTTATTTATGTTCTTAAAATTAATATGACCAAGCCTCCTATGCCAGAGCATTGATTCATCTAATGTAGCCTTTGCAACAAGACAAGTTAAACTCTCTTTAGGAACAATGTTCTTCATATCAAAACTGTACATATTGTCCTTTCTAGGAATTTTAAGAAGTATCTGATTTTCATCAAGCAACTTAAAATTAGGAGATAAGACAAGACATTCAGTGTTAGTAAAAAGGACATAGTTCTTTTTGTCACACATATGTGAGACACTAAAAAGATTGAATTTTAACTCATTGACAAAGTATACATCTTCAAAATTAAGACTATCAGTTTTAAGTGTTCCTTTACCAGAAATTCTACCACGATGTGCTCCTCCCCTAAATGTAACATAACCTCCATCAAATTCTTTGAAATCTGAGAGATAAGCTATGTTCCCAGTCATGTGCCTTGAGCATCCACTGTTAACAAATCCTGTATCATCTTGTTGTGGCTTGCCCTGCACATAAAAATAAGGAAATTAGATTCCTTTGGGGACCCAAGCCATCACTGACTTGGATCTGCCTCGTGCATCAATGTAATTATGTTTCTTCAAGGTGATTGATGCACTATCAGGTTTGGTAGGTCTCCAAACCCAACATGCTGAGGCCTTTACAGCATTTTCCTGATTAACCCTAACAGCATTAACAACTGCAGAATTTGGCCTAGCAGTTTTAACTGCTTTTGGCCTAGCAGTATTAACTGCTTGTGGCCTAGCAGTATTAACTGCTTGTGCCTTGGCAGTATTAACTTTATGTGTAAACCTTTTGTTAGATAATACTATTTTAGATTGAAAGGGTCTTCTTACAGTTGATTGTGCTATTTTTGAAAAACGTGACATTGGTTTAGCACTAAAAACTATAGATTTGGGATGAGCAGTATTAACTGTCCTGGCAGTATTAAATGGTTTTAGGCCAGTTTTCATTAAAACTGCTCTTGGAACCATGTTCCTTTGAGCATTAGGGTGAGTCCTTTTGGTAGTATAGTTGTAGTTCACCCTGTTATAATTATTCCCATATACCATCCTTTCCCTTTGATGGTATTTGCACTGAGCCTGTACATGATTAAAACTCCCACAAATAAAGCAAGCTTTGTTATACATCACAAAATCACTTCCTAGTTGATTGGACTTCTGTCCATTCCAATTTCTTTGATTCCCCCTAGGAGTTTGTGATCTATACATCTCAGCATACCTAACTGACTTTTTAACTGGTTTTTCATGATTTTTAGGTTTGACAGACTCTACCTTTTTATCAACAGGAAAAACAGTTTCTTTATCAACATTAAGTGAAGACTCAACAAAGCTACTTGTGTCTTTTGATACTTGTTCTTTTACCAAAGAGTCATCAGAATTTTCCTTAGAATCATCTGATTTTTTTATCACAAACAACATTAGACTTTTGATTACTATCCTCAGAACCATAAGCTTTGAATTCAGGCTCTTTGAATTCATCAAGACCAGAATAAGACAAATCAAGCTTTTTAGGTCTATTATAGATTAAAGGATGAGGCGGAGGAACTGCACTATACCCCAAACCCTTTCTACTTTTGTCAGTTATCTGACTCCCTAACAACTTGTCTAGGTCTTTGAGGCCTTATCAAATTTCTCAATTTTAAATTCAATGCCCTCTTTTCTTGCTTAACTTTTTCAAACTCACTTTTAAGCATATTAATTTCATAGTCTTTGCAAGCTACTTCTCTTTTAAGAACTGCAACTTCTTCACTAAAAAGAACCTCATTCTTTCTATATGTGATAAGTTGTTCTTCTACTGTTGCTAAACCTCTTTTATAAGTAGCTGCTGTAAATTCAGTTGGATTAATCTTAACAATTAAATTATCACACTATTTGTTAAAAGTTTCATAGTTTTTCAAACAAGTTTTAGAGCAAATTTTATCATTGTATACCTTAGAGTCTGAAAACGCCATTAGAGCCATGTTTGTCTAAACTTGTTCTTCTGCCATGTCACTCCAGTCAAAACCTACACCATCTATAGCCAACATTGCCTTTGAAGATGGGTCTTTATTGTTTCCATGCTTCCTAGTGTTGTCTTGATTTCTGAACTAACCCTCTTTGTTCCTTGGTGCTCTACATTCCCTGGCAAAGTGTCCCTTCTTATGACAGTTGAAACACTCTACCTTGGATTTATCATACCCAGCAGTATCATTAGCAATAATGAAAATTTTCTTGCCTGTCTTCTGATAGTACCTCTTTTCCCTTATACTTAGCAGAGAGAGCTGCCACTTCAAATCTATTACTTCTAGATCATCTTCATGAATTTGCTCTAATTCTTGCTGTAGGAGATTAGAACCATTGGAATTCTCAACCATAAAAGCATACACAGCATTATCACTGAAGCTAGCAGTACTAACTTCATATGCAGGTATAGCAGTATTAACATCATTAGTACTGCTAGTGTTTGGAGCAGTCATAAAGGCCAAGTTTTGAGCACCACTACTTGCACCAACAGATTTCTTTACACTTTGTTCAACAATCTTAAAGTTGTTGTACAAATCATCGATGCTAATTGTTTCAGTTTCAGCCTTATTCATCCAGACTACAACATGAGTATTCCACTCAGGAGGTAAGCTGTTCAAAAAATTTGAATTTCAGTCTTCTTGAGCAATGACCACACCCAAAATTGCAAGCCTACTAATAATCTTCTGGAGCCTGTTAAAGATAGAGTCAAGAGACTCTGCGCTTGATGCACTAAAATTTTCATATTGTTGCTTCAAAAGTGTCTTTTGTGTTTTCTTAGTAGCTTCATTACCTCCAAATCGTGTTTCGATGGCAGCAAACATTGTTTTAGCATCAATGTACTGACTGAATGTAAGTTGATGTTCATTGGGAAGAGCCATGAGTAGCAAGCTTCTAGCCTTCACATCATTCTTCTTGTGGGTCTTTTCTTCAGGAGTTACAAGTACTAACATCTTTGTAACTGAAGTGCCATTCTCTTGTGCTGTTTGTGGTACAGATACCCATGAGTTACCGTTCTCTATGACCTCCCATAGAGCATAGTCTTGTACCTGGAAGTACTGCTTAATTCTTATCACCCACATCTCATACTCACCTAGTTTGAGTATGGGTAGCTTAGCAGTAGTATTACTATGTGCAGATTCAAATTCCATGACTTCTAGATCAAAGTTTCTCAAAGCAAAGCTCTGATACCACTTGTTGAACCCAATCCTTAATCGATTCCTTAGCTTGTCTAAGGTTAAATTACCTTAGATAAATCCAAAATAACTTGTTGTAGATACTTTGCATGTATACTAAAGTGTATGCGGAATCTACACCTTAATATCTAGAAGTATAAAGAATAGAACAATAATTATGAATGAACAAAGATATAACCAAACGCTCCAATATTATTAGATCAATAATATGAGTACTCTTCACTAGTACTAGGGTTTACAACCTTGAATCTTTTCTAAATCGACTTGACAACTATGACAACTTGTATCTCAACTAATGCCTAAGAGCCTCCTTTTAAAGATAAACGTAAACTTATAGAATATTCTGATACAATATATTCTATAATTATCTTCTAATCTTCATCTCCATGTAATCCTTATCTCTTTACTCGTCTTTATCTTCTGACAGTAGCAATTCTTCTAACAGTTGTAATCCAGCAGCATAAACTTTTTGTACCAGCAGCATTAATAAACATAAGCAGTAGTAACATTAGTACTCGCAGTACTAATATATACTAACAGTAGTAACTGTGTACTAGTAGTCTCAACTTTTATCACTAGCAGCACTAACTACGTAGCATATATTTCAATCTTCAACTCTGAGCAGTCTTAACTTCAACAAGCAGTAGTAACTTAATAGTAACAGTACTAACTTATACTAACAGTAGTAACTAGCAGTAGTAACTTTATACAACCAGTACTAACTACTTAGCATAATTCTCATTAGTGTCATCTACAGTACTAAGTTATGCTTAACAGCACTAATGTATACCTGAGCAGCAGTAACTCTAAGAATCATCTTGAAGTCTTTAAGTCCCAATAGGATTTTAGAGAGAAAAGAATTTGAAAAATCTGTGCAAAGAGGGTTAATTTTATACAGGAGAGAGTGCAATATTTATAGGCAGGGAAATCCAACGGTCAGTTGGTGGCGGTCCCGACGGTCCCATATATATATGAGGGCCACCCCTAGACTGATGCTCCGATTTTGTCTTTTTGTAGGGAAGGTTTATCTGGCTGAGCTGTATTCAGTTTTGGGGGGAAAACTGAATTCAAAATTTAAATTTCAAATAAAACATTATTTTTTTTTATTTAACAAAACTATTTTGTGTATTTTGTAAAAATATAGTTTTGTAGAAATGTGATGGATTAATAAGAAAAATTATTTTCTTGATCACTAATCATGTTTAATGATTTGTTTGTACATACCTTATGTGGTTTACGTCGGGTGTAAACCAATGTTCATCTTGATGCATACTTGAGATGTCGAGAGATGTTGATGCATGTATGCGTTGATGATTTATGATTACTAGTAACTTGTGCACTTTACGTTACGTATTACAAGTCACATGTTTATCATTACCAAAACATAAAGAGATCGTACAAATTAAATATCATAATATTTGCACTAACAATCTCCCCCTTTTTGATGATGACAAACTATGTAAACTATAACACATAGTAAAGTTTAAAAGTTTTGCTCCTCCATTGGTTAAACTCCATTTCCTTTTCCTAGTGAAGTTTTATCTTTTCCTCCCATTCTAAAACTAGCCTATGTATGGTCATACTAGGGGCTATAGGCTCTATATCGTTCTTAATCCCCTTCTTGATCCTACAGAGGGATTCAGGTATCCTATGGAAACTCATCTTACTCTTTCTAGATCTTAAAGTTATGGTTCCTTTATCAAAGCCTCGAGAGAAGAAATCATTGCACTTAATAAACAAACCAACTTTCTAATCGGATTAATAATGGTTAATACAGTTTTCTTATATTTGGCTCGACCGCTCTTTTATCCTTTGTTAATTAGCTCGCGTGGGTTAAAGTGCCTTGAATTGATTATAGTCACCAACCAAACCGTGCCAGTCTCTCAGGCTGAAAACCCCCTTTTCCCGTTAGAATTAGGAACTAGGACTGACATAGGTTTAGAATATGATAGAATTAACATAGATTAGATAACCAAGATATTAATTGAATTGATAGATTTAACCTCGCTTTAAGTGTTCGACACCCTACTTACCACGAAACTACTACCGATCGGGTACACTGCCCGTTAAAGTGTTGTTTTTGGTTTAGTCGGCAAAATATAAATTTAAAACTTAAATCAATAAAATATACACCACACAACGACACATCAAGAGTCATTAAACCTTTGATTTTTGATAAGGCCCTCAACTAGTTTCTCATTGATTTTATGCTTTAGATAGTATCCTACAGACTAAGAGTTGGGTGTCTCCTCTGATTTTTCTTTGTCAATCTTTTTGAGCTTCTCCTCATCCCTTTTGTTTAGATTGTCTCCAGTTGTATTTTCAGCTTCATTCTCCTTATCGACTTCCTTTGGAGATACAACAGCTTTGATTTGTCAGGTTTTCCACTAATGTCATCGAGGATCGCTTCGTCTTTGGTGCTTTTTTCCTCTCCTTTCTTGACTAGCGAGATGGAATTGACGTTTTTAGTAACGGGGTGCCCTGCCTCTTCTTTAATTAGCACTTTCTTTGGAGTTCTGTTAACTGTGAGTTCTTTAAGAAGTCTGAACATCTCTGTCATTCTGTTGTTGATTTCTTCCCTTTGTTTGAAAATAGTGTTTTCAAACCTCTCCATCCTTTCGGTGTGTGCTGCCATGTAGTCTCGTACTTGAGCCTCAAAACTAGTTTCTAGCACTTGGGGTTGAGGGTTTGGGTGGACACGTTTACGAAAAGTGAAAGAACTTTACCTTGGTGGCTCATTAAGGTCTCGTGGAAGGGGTTTCGAGGAAACTGCTTTAGCGTAGGCTTGAGGGGTGTGTGTTGAGCTTGTTAGCCCTCGTAGCTAGGTCTGGAGTAATCTCCAAAAGAACGGATAGGATTTTCGTCTCCCATGAAGGTCGACAAAAAGATTTACGAAACAAATAACACAAAGAAAAGATAGACTACGAGAAAGCTAATATACTGAAAATAAAATTCTCACTTGATATGAATCAAGCGAGTAGACCTAAGTTAAACAATGGTCGAAACCTAACTATTCCCCACGCAGCGGCGCCAAAAACTTGGTGCGGGTCTCGTAAAGACTTCACATGAAGTTTTACAATCCCCTAGGCAGAGTACCTAACCGTTGTAGTGTAGTAAGGCAAGACTCGGTGGTTGTTATTGTTCTCTAGGGAAATAGGTTGGGAAGGCTCGAACAGAATCTAACAGAGGTCTACGGGGTTGAGAGAAGATTCTTTTTGTGTTTTTATTTTATAGAAAGTGGGTAAAATCATATGTTTGAGAGGTTGGTTTGTTTTATCTAATTAAACTAATATTAATAAAATAAATCTAAACTACTTTGGTGATAACTATATGATAAATGAACGTATTTACTTAATCATGCACTACTTCTCAGATTGCTTCTCCTAATTCTGTTGCTTTGTTACACTTGTGATGATCTGTGTAAGTATTTCCTAAGTCATGAACGAATTACACAAACCCGTCGTCTACGGATCGAAGTACCGTGGAATGAGCCATCCGTTTGTCACCAACCGGATGGGTGTCGATACGGAAGAGGCACCACAAGATCCCCTATCGGGGGAGCTAAATGGTGTTTCTATAGCCCTTGTGGCTAGGTTTGGAGTAATCTACAAGAGTACGGATAGGATTTTCGTCCCCCATTAAGGTGAAGGAAAAGATTTACGAAATAAATAACACAAAAAAAGATAGACTACGAGAAAGCTAATATACTGAAAATAAAATTCTCACTTGATAGGAATCAAGCGAGTAGACCTAAGTTAAACAATTGGACCGAGAAACCTAACTATGTCCCCAACGCTGCGGCGCGCAAAAAACTTGTATGCGGGTCCTCGTAAAGACTTCACAATAAGTTTTTACAATCCCCTAGGCAGATTACCTAAACCGTTGTATTGTATAAGGACGCAAGACTACGGTGTTTTGTATATTGTTCTCTGTAGGAGAAAATAGTTGGGAAGGCATGAACAAGATCGACAGAGGTCTACGGGGTTGAAGTAGTAGATATATTTTTGTATTTTATATTAAGAAAGCGGGTAAAATCATAATGTTTGAGAATTTGGTTTGTTTTAAAAAAAAAGACAAAAAAATTAAAAAACACAAAAAAAATAATAAAAAAAAAATTAAAAATAAAAAAAAGAAAAAAAAAAAAAAAAAAAAAATTAAAAAAAAAAAAGAAAGAAATAAAAAAAAAAAAAAAAAATAATATAAAATAAATTAAAAAGAAAAAAAAAAAAAAAAAAAAAAAAAATAAAAATAAAAAATAAAAATATAAAAAAAAAAAAAAAAATTAAAAAATAAAAAAAAAATGGGGAGAAGCTACTAATAAAACACAATACTAAAAAATCAAACTAAACTACTTTGGTGATAACTATATGATAAAAGAACGTATTTACTTAATCATGCACTACTTCCTCATATGATGCTTCTCCTAAATTTTGTTTGCTTTTGGTTACACTGTGATGATCTATATAAGTAATTTCTCTAAGTCATGACCGAATTACACGAACCCTCCGTCCTACTAATATTTCCGTTTAAGGCAACGTCACAACGTGAAGGTAGTATTAAGACTATTACAAGGCCCTAAGAGTAATAATAAATGCGATTAAATATATTAAGAGTATCAACCATTAATATAGGGGTAAGGTAGTAAGAATAACTGTTACCGATTGTACTGCTTCTACACAGCTCGCTTATACAAGACTCTATGGCCAATTTAAATGATTTAATGGCTAGTTTTTCTAAAGGCATATAACGTGCACTCCAACACAAGAAGCAACATAAAAAGATCTGGCACATCTAAGTTACATAGCAATCATAGAGTAAATACTAATAGATTCTAGCCTTAACATGACAAATAAAGAAAAAGACAAGAATCTATCACAAAAACACATAGACATATAAGTGAAAAAAGGAGGATAAATGAACTTCCACTTGATTAAATCATGTAGTTGAGGCTGTTACAAGAGGGTTTTGACACCCTAAAAACGAGCCCAGAGGCTGCTAAAATCGTCTTCTAAAACTAGGGTTCGTCTCCCAAAAGTTACACACTTAAAACCCTAAAAACAGATTTGCATATATAGGAGAACAAGCGCGACGGAGTCGCTTTATGTTCCTGACGCTGTCGAGACCTCAATGGACCTATTTTGTTTTTCCTATTGTTTCTTTAAGTCGGGGCTTCGAGTTTCTTACCCGATCTAGAAATTCATTACAGCATCCCTTGATAACTTAGATGTCGTGTGGAGGGTGTGTGTTGTGGTGTTGGTGTCGATGTCTTTTGTAGTTGTCCGCTTTGTAAATGGCGTCGCTAAACTCCACGCAATAGTACTTTTATATACAAGAAGTTTGGTGTATAGTCCGTAGTCTTGTCCGTTTCTTTTCTAATTGAGCCCAAGTCACGTGTATTTCCTCCAAAAGACATCCAAGTGCTAAAACAAACAATTAAGCACATAATCTGGGCATATTTACATGATTTAGGGGGTTAAATGACCTCGAAATAGTGTATAAAATGACACCTCATCAATTTCGAAAAGGCATTTAATAGCATGAACTGGGAATTCTTGTTTGATATTATGTCTCAAATGAACTTTGGATCAAAGTGGCGTAAGTGGATCTCGTTTTGTCTCTCATCTGCATCAGTTTTGGTTCTAATTAATGGATCTCTATCTAAAGAATTTTAAAATGGAACGTGGTTTAAGGCAAGGCGATCCACTCTTGTCGTTTCTGTTTCGATTAGCCGCAGAAGCCTTACGGTCATGATAGATTGTGGAATTTGTTTAAGGATAAGTTGGGGGAGGGATAATTTGGCACAAACAAGCAAGACAATACATGTACAACAAAGGTCTTCTACTCCACACGACAAATGTTGCTAATAAATTCGCTTATTGCAATTCGCAGAGACGCCTTTAATTGTTTTGGTGAAAGGTCAAAATCAAAAAGTTTGCCATTTTGATTCCAATATTCCTGTGACTGTAGGCCCCTAAGAGTATATTAAATGTAATTGAAATATATTAAGAGGGATCAACCATATTAGGGGTAAGGTAGTATGAATACTGTTACCGATGGTATCCTTTCTACACACTCGTGTTTCCCTAGACGTTTATGCCAATTTAATATCTTATGGCTAGTTTTCTAAAGCCTAACGCGCACATCCATCATAAGAAGCAACATTAAAAAGATCTGCAATCTAAGTTTTATGCAATCATAAGTAAATACTAATAGATCTAGTCTTACATGGCAAATAAAGAAAAAGAACAAGAATCTATCACAAAACACATAGACATATTAAGTGATAAGGGATAAATGAACTTCACTTGATTAAATCATGTAGTTGAGGCTTTTACAAGAGGGTTTTGACACCCTAAAAACGAGCCCAAGGGCTGCTAAAATCGTCTTCTAAAACTAGGGTTCGTCTCCCAAAAGTTACACACTTAAAACCCTAAAAACAGATTTGCATATATAGGAGAACAAGCGCGACGACGTCGCTTTATGTTCCTGACGCTGTCGTGTCGCAATGGTCTTCTATGGTTTCTTTAAGTCGGCTTCGTTCTGACGCCGTCTAGAATTCCATGACATCATCCCTTGATAACTTTGATGCTGTCGCTTGTAATTGGCGTCGCTATCTCCACACAATGTATGCTTTACTTCAAGATAGTTGGTGTAGAGTCGTAGTCTTGTCCGTTTCTTCTCTAATTGATCCCAAGTCACATGTATTTCCTCCAAAAGTCATCCAAGTGCTAAACCACGAAAACAAATGATTAAGCACATAATCTGGGCATATTTGCATGATTTAGGGGGTTAAATGACTCTGAAAAAGTGTATAAAATGACACCTTATCAATTTTGAAAAGGCATTTGACAGCGTGAACTGGGAATTCTTGTTTGATATTATGTCTCAAATGAACTTTGGATCAAAGTGGCGTAAGTAGATCTCGTTTTGTCTCTCATCTGCATCAGTTTTGGTTCTTATTAATGGATCTCTATCTAAAGAATTTAAAATGGAACGTGGTTTAAGGCAAGGCGATCCGCTCTTTCCGTTTCTGTTTCTGATAGCCGTAGAAGCCTTACAAGTCATGACTATAGAAGCTTGTAATAAAGGTACTTTCAAAGGTCTCTCTCTCTCGGCGATAATGGTTCTAATATATCGCTTTTGCAATTCGCAGATGACGCTTTATTTTTTGGTGAATGGTCAAACTCAAATGTTTTCCATTTGATTCATATTCTTGACTGTTTCCATGATGTTTCGGGTCTCAAAATTAACTTGGACAAAAGCATACTATTTGGGATCGGGGTCTCTCCTGAGGAAGTTTCTAGTATTGCCAGATCGGTAAATTGTTCCCATGTCTCGTTGCCTTTTATCTACCTTGGGTTGCCGCTTGGAAGAAGTATGAAAAAATTGACGCTTGGAACGATGTGGTTAACAAATTCACTGGAAGGTTTTCATCCTGGAAAGCTAATATGCTTTCTATCGGTGGGAGACTTACTCTAGCACTAAAAATGGTGGCCTAGGAGTCGAAAGTAGCAAAGCTAAAAATATGAGGTTGATGGGTAAATGGAAGTGGCGTTTTCTGAATGAAATTGTCGCTTTATGGAGAAGGGTGATAGTCGAGCTTCATAGTGTTAATGGTGGCTTTGATCAGACCACACTTCAAGTGCGCAACTCTCGTATGTGGGAAAATATTGTTAGAAGTTGTTTTGATCTAGAGCATATGGGTGTTAATCTAGATAATCTTATGGCAAGAAAAGTGTTAAGTGGAAATCAAACCCACTTCTGGTTCGATTGCTGGATAAAAAACCATGGGCCATTGAAAAATTCTTTTCCCAGATTATATGCTCTTGAAACAAGTAAAGATTGTTATGTGGCTGATAGATAGGTGCTTGAAGATAGATTTTGGCATGCTAAGTGGGCCTGAAGAAAGACATCCAAGTGGTCGTGCATCTGGGGAATTATATCTTCTTGTAAGCCTCATTAACGATCTCATTCTTGACTCTAATATCGATGATAATTGGTTTTGGTCTCTCAATGACTAAGGTGTTTTTTTAATTAAATCTTTAAGTAGGGTTGTTCAGGATAAATTATTTTCGAACAATGATCCCGATCCCTCTTTCACTTAGAATTCATGGGTTCCGCGTAAGGTGAATGTATGTGTTTGGCATTTGGCTCTAAACCGGATGGCCCACTAGATCTAATTTGATTTGTCGTGGGGTGTCAATTCCCTCAACTGTTTGTTTATTTTGTGGTGTTGATGAAAAATCTCATCATCATTGTTTCTTCTCTTGTTCCAAAATTAAAAGTATATGGCGTAAGCTATGGAGTTGGTGGAAGTCTTCTCCATTATCAACCCGTATTTAGTTGAAATTCTTAAAAGAAAGTCAGGGTTTATCGAGGACAAACCGGTTGAAAAACTTTTCCATGCGGTATGTATGACATTTATTTGGCATGTTTGGAATTGGAGAAACAAAATTCTTCATGCGGCTTCAGACCCCGAGGCAAATGCCATTCGTCATGAGGATCTATTTCCTTCGGTGCAAAGATTGTCTCTTTTATGGGCTTATAATCGTTTTTCTAAGAAAATCTTCTCATGGGAAAATTGGATCTAAAATCCCGGTAAATTGGCTTCATCTTCGCTTCCTTAGATTTTGGCTCTTGTTGTTTTTTTTGTTTTTGTTTTTGTTTTGGTGATTCTCTTTCCGGTGCTATATCTTAGAGCCCGTTGCTTGTTGTTGTTTGACTTTACTTAAGTGGTTTAATAAAATCTTTGCTTCTTCCAAAAAAAATATCTAACGTAAAACTGAATGCTTAATCCAACTACGTTTCAGAAAAAAAGTTATTTACATTTTTTATTATTATCATTGAAGTGAGTCAAGTGACGATGGATGCATTTTAAAACTAATAGAAATTTTCTACTCTTATCTATACGTACTCGTCATTGATAAACTAATAGAAATAACTCGCTTTCTCGCTTAACATTACATATAGATGTGTAACCAAAAGGCTCGGTGTACTCTTCACGCTACAAAACATTTTTAATTACGACACATTTTCACTCACTTATCACTCACATAACTTTCACTCATCATTTACTTATATCTAATATTTATTTTAATATATTTAAAACGCACCCCACTACTAGAAATCATGTCAGCACCAACAAAATTTCAGCAACAATCATCGATTCGTCGGTAAAATACTACTTTACCAACGAAGATAAGAAAAGAATAATTTATAGTTCACCAACGACATCATTGTTGGTAAATCCGTTGAAACTTAGTTGATATTTGGCGGGAAAGTTTCCGCTAATTTTACCAACCACTTTTTCTAAATAATTCGTTGGTAAATTCAGAAAACAATAATACCAACGACATGAATTCGTTGGTGGATAAATTTACCAACAAATTTTACCTACAACCTATTTTGCCGTTGGCAAAAAGTCTATTTACCGACGACTTTACTAACAATAAGTATTTGTTAAATCAAATTTATCATGCGTGGTAAAATTAACTTTACCGACGATTTTCATACGACGTGCATAGGTTGCGGACTCGTTAAAACATACAAGTGTTTGTAAAGTGTGTATGTATGGATGTTTGTTTGTTCTTGTAGAGGGATGAAACGGGGATATACCCAACGGAAATTGAGCTTTTTGAAAGAGTACACTTAAAGCTAGCGTTGAGCAGATCTTGAAGACATTAAAAATGCAACAAGTTAACATGCCATCTAACGAGTAACTATTCGAGTCATCCACTTAACCCATATTTGGTATTCATTACTAAACATTATGGTAGCTTATTTTGTAATCTTTTTGTTAATCCCTAACTCTAAACTACGTGTATTTTGGGTTACGTCGTAAAGATCATAGACTAGCCAAGTATGTATTGACTTTTATTCGTACTTTGTGCAATTGACGTAGAACTTGTGGTAATTGTGTGGTTTCTTACATTTACTGTAGTTGTGGCGTGTATTAAAGCAGAAAATGACAGGGCGATATTAGTTTAGCAACGATTTATATTGTTGGTAAAAACCATTTTAGCAACAACTCGGGAGCAATCTAGTATCGTTGGTACTTTTAAGAAATTACCAACAAATTTTATTGTTAAGAATAGTTTGTTGGTATTTTATATTTACCAACGACTTTGGCATGTTTGTGAAATTTAGCAACAACATAGATGTCTGTTGATAATTTACCACCGATGAAACAATGTGGTTGGTATTTTTAATTTACCAACAAACCTTTTTCTCACGACATTGGTTCGTTGATAAAGTCGTTGGTAACACCTTTTACCAACCAGATTTGGGTGTTTACCAACGAATATCGGCCGTTAGTACCGGCATGATTTCTAGTAGTGCCCAAACACACACTCTCTGTTCAAAACAGATGCAAAATTGACCACTTACACAAACGAAAAGATTTACCTCTATTACGTCTCGCATAAAAAAGTCGGAGTACGATCGAGTTTGATAAGTGGAAGAATACACATGAGTTCTCAAACTACGGTTGATAACAAAGAGTAATGGTTTCACAATAACCATAAAATAATGACAAGTGGGAATAAAAGATGATAAAACTTCCTTAAATGTTGGGTAAATAGCTGGTTGCAGAAGTAGATGAATGTGGTATAAGACTGGTCAAATCCCACTTTCTCGATAAACACATCAAAACATGCAAATGGGACCTAAAATCTTCACCTTTACCCACCATACTTCACATGGAACTTCACCCGCTTTTTCACGCGCCCATTAACCCTACATTTTACGAAATTTGCAACAAGATCTACGTTCACTGTCCGTGAGTTATAATTTTTATTGAGACACAATATATAAGTTACATAACCTAGAAATCTTAATAGACCCAACCCATAAACCGGGCTTGGTCTAATTCATTGCCAAAAGTTTAATATAGACCCAATGAACCAATCCTAGTCACTCATTTTTTCATCAAAAATAAAAAAACTCACTTTCCACCTCTTTTTTAAAAATTAAATATCTCACACACTGTTAATCGTGTCACCACAAACTTTTCCCTCAAAACCCACTTCTTCGTCATCATCAACACACTCCATAATCCAACATACCCACATCCAAATCCCACGTCTTCATTCACACCATTCACACCCACATTCACACAAATCCCACATTACATGAGAAAAGTAATTGAGTCGAACAATAACTATGCCTCGAACCACCCACCCTGGTCGACTATAAGCAGTCATTCAATCAATTGATCACATACAAATGTGCAAGTCCTCATACAAAAACTCCACAAGTTATTCGACATAAATTTGGTTTTGACAGGACAATCCCATCTCAACCCCGTTGCATCGAAGCAACTGCATCTACAAAGTAGATTAGGGAAAAATATCCCTAATTAATGCATATCCCCGTAGGTCGCAAGATCCGAGCCCATTTCTAACAACCCATGTTTTCATCTCACACCTTGTGACACTGAGGTAAAAGAGCTCGCTTCTTTCTTCTATGTAACTCCACACGGTTAAAGTTCAACCGGCATTGGCTAACCTTTAACATCACCAATCCGTCTGGAGCCTCGTGCTAATCTTTCGGGCATTTTGGGATCGGATGACTAAACAACAAGTGAATCAGGTTTAATCCTCATCAACATTTTGTTGGGTAGTTATCCTGGTGCATCAAATTGTTTAATAGGAGTGGTTGTCATTTGTGAAAGATTTATGGTGACAAGTCACACCCACAACAAAGAAAAAATGATAACGAGTTAATATGATATTGATATAGGTTTTAGGGTTCTGTGTAGGCATGTGGCTAGTAAGATGTCAAAATGGGTCAGTTATTTTACAGTGACAAAGGTGTAATTTTATTTTAACATTTTGATAAAAAAAATATAGTTAAATTAATGATGTGGAAATCTAACCGGTCATATGGGTAACATTATCACAAAACAAACAAGTACGTTGGTGTAATGTGTACAAAAAAAAGTAAGTTGGTCATTACGATACAAATGAGAAAGTAAGTTGGTAATAAATGACATTTATCCCAACAAGATCTACGTTCACTATCTGTGGGTTATAATTTTTATTGAGACACAATATATAAGTTACATAACCTAGAAACCCTAATGGACCCAACCCACAAACCGGGCTTGGTCTAATTCATCTAATACTCCCCCGTAGTTTGAGCGGTGAAATCGTGAAAGCTCAGACTGAAGCAGAAAACAATTCGTTTAGATCGCCATTGCCCACTTTAATTTATACTTTAATATCACCGCATGTCTAAAACCTTGATTCTTTCAAACTTCCTGACTTTCATTAATAATGATCCCTCCCTGAGAAAGGACCTTTGCGAGCATATTTTAGAGACATTTATTTATCCATCTCCAATCAACTCATAAATAGCGCATTAATTATATGACAATAAAGAAATCATTATGGGTATAAAATCTCCAGAATCCACTTTTAAGATCATAAGGCTTCTGTTAAGAGCCAAAAATGGCTTAAACTCCAAGACCGCCTTTTTCCTTTGGCCTGACAAACCACATGTTCCATTTAAAACCCAGACGATTTGTTACTTTGGAGTTTCTTGTCCAATTAATAAACATGGCCATCGGATAGATTCATCGGCGACCGATTGAACCGTTTCTAATGGGACTTTAAGATAGACATAAAAAGTTCCTCGAAAGTATATCGTGTCACCCGTCTACTGAAAGATAAACAAATACTCGTCGCGATGGTGTATTTTTTGCCGTGTGACGATTTACCGTTTGTAAGATATTTTATTTTTAAAAAAGAGGTAGAAAATGAGTTTTTTTATTTTTGATGAAAAAATGAGTGGCTAGGATTGGTTCATTGGATCTATGACAAATAATTGGTCTATATTGATCTTAATTCCTAATTAATTTAATACTCCTCCGCAGTTTGAGTGGCGAAATCGCGAAAGCTCAAACTGAAGTAGAAAACAAAATAAAACATTAAAACAAACAAACAATAAAATAATACGATTGTGTGGATTTGTGACCTTAGCACAAATCACCAACACAAATCACGGTTGTGTGAATTTGTGACCTTAGCACAAATTACGATTGTGTGGATTTATGACCTTAGCACAAATAACCAACACAGATCACGGTTGCGTGAATTTGTGACCTTAGCACAAATCACTAACAATTGACAAAACATAACTTTTTTTTTTTACTACATAAAAACAAAAACTATAGATAACTAAACTATAAAAGAGTAAAAGCCATGGCAGAAGTCAACACCAAAACGAAGAACCACAAGATCTTCTCCCTCCCAAACACAAACAACCAGTCGCAAACCTTGACCAAGCCGCCGTTCCAAAGCCTTATGATTTAATGCAAATACACCATTGACGTGCTTTTGGGATAAATAATGACTAAAAGATATTCTCTTGATGCATAAAAAGGGATCGGCAGATAACAAGAGTGCTAAGGTTTTAGGGATAATCGGTGGGGGCTAGGGTTTGACGGGGTTGCATAAAAGAGGCGGCTCAACTTAGCCGCCTAGGTTTGAGGATCAGACCCGCTCCGATACCATGTTAGACATTGTAAAACCCCGTGGGTTATAATCTTTATTGAGACACAATATATATAAGTTAAATAACCTAAAAACCCTAATGTACTCAACCCACAAACCGGGCTTGGTCTAATCCATCTAATACACTATACTAGGTCCGGTTTTTGTATCTCAACCGAGTTCGTAAAATGACGATGACCGATGATGTTAACTGATTGGGATATCCCGTTTTAAGTATAATATGTGAAATACGAGAAAACAAGCTAAGTGTTAGTCTGTTGCAAAAAACATTGCTATTTTTGCTCACTTGCGTGTTTCGATTGAGCACCCCAATGTTGGTTGGGCACGATTACCCCTTCCCTCCCTCACGCTTGAAAGACAAGTGTTAGACGTGATTTGATCACTAAGTGATCGAACCAATTTTTATTTGTCTGTATATGTAAGTGAGTGTTAGATAGGATTGGAAAAACACCCGAACTCAATGGGGAAACCTGAAACTCGAAGGTTTTGGGGTGGGATGGGACATGCTTATCGGGTTATGAGACGGGTTTCGAGACATTAACGGTGATTTTTATCGGGTTTGGGGCAAGGACGGGGCATAAGATCCCTAACCCGTCCCGCCCCAAAACTATATATACATATAGATCTATTATATTCATATATTTTTACCTTAGTATTTACGTAATGAAATTAATATTATCATTTTTTTAAAGTTTTGTATCTTTGCAAGATTGTAGGTTGTGATTAAGAAAAACTTCTATTGTGTAATGTTTTTTAAAAGAAGTTTTGATTTTTTTAACGTGGTTATCATTATCTATGTTTAATTTATAAAGGCTACTAATTAATATCTTATTAGTGGGTTGTTGACATCTCATATTATTGCATGTAATCACATTTGTAAAAATATGGCGTAAAAATAATAATAAACAGGGAACAACGTGTATTTGGTGGAGCATTGCGGCTCGTAAAGACGCCCTGATTAGATCCCAATGGAGATTGGAGCGGGTTTGGAAGAGCATCTCGGCCCAACAATGCGCCCCAATAAGGTCCCCATTGAAGATCGGGACAGGTTTGAGACATGATTTGCTAATTGGGTTTGGTGATGAAGGGTGACCGCCTCGCTCCAAACCCGCTGTATTACCATTCCTAATGTTAGAATGTAGTGTGGAGTACATTTATATATAATTGGTGTATGTTTATTTGGTTGGTACAATGGTCATTACTACTTGTGTTTGACGATTAATTTGGTTAATTAGTGAATGATGATGGTTAGCCGATTTGACGGTAATAAATCAGTTCATTAGGTTGGACGGAGTGAAGCTGAGTTTGGCAAAACTCACTTAGGTGAGTTGAAAACTCACACGCAAGTTCTATCCCACCCGAAAAGTCACCACAATTTCTCTCTACTAGCTCGGTGAGTATTGCCTTCTTTTTGCATCAACTTGGTGAGAAACTCACTTTAGGTGAGTTTGTATATGGTGGGCCCCTTTTCATTTTATATAATGTATTTTAATTAGTTGTGAGTGTGTGGGTTAATCCATTCACATTTTGACAAATGTCAAACACTCATTCTCTCTCCTCATATTCACCAATCAAATTTTTCATTCCACCAATCATAATTGTAGGTCTATTTTTAGGCACACTACTTAGGTCTACAAATCATTTTTTTTAGTGGGGTATATTTTATATAAAGTGTGTATTTTAATGAAATGTGAGTTTTAGTTGTAAGGTGAGTTCTTATTACGGTTGAAATGTGAGTTGTAATGTGAGTTTTATTTGAAAAGAGAAAGCTGATATGACGCTAACTTTGTCACCATCATACCATCCAGCCTTACAACACCCGGTCTTGTAGTATCAGTGTAACTAAACTATTTATTATTTGAATTGGATATATGAAGTTGTTTATGTAACCATTTTTCTTGTAGTATCAGAAATTTATGTTTTACAACTACTACTATACTATTTGGTTATCTGAATTTGAAATGAAGTAGTTCTATAACCAGATTTCTTTTAAGAAACTCGTACTAGCAAACCTTTATGAAATTAGCGTGATACAATCCTACGAACCATTTTAAAGTCGAAAGTAGAAAGTTATTGAAGCCTATTAGCAAAACTACAAGAAGTTTGTATCCCGTTATTTCATTATTTTCAAGTTTATAGGTTGGAATATAATCAGATCCAGTCCAGACCCCTACACGACATGATCAGCAACACAAGTAGCTAGATGATATTGATTTGTTTGAGTTCCAAGATAGCTATGTTCGTTCATTTAAACCTTGATGTCATTTTGTCGTGGGTCCCACATGACCAGTCACCAACTCTCCAAATCCCTATTTATGACCTCCATACACTCTACAGTCTACTGTGCAGTCCCCTTTCACATCTTTGGATATGGATAACTATTTTGTTGTGTCCCAGTAAAAAAAAATTTGAAAGTCATTTGCTGTGTCATAAAACAATCAGGAAGGTGATTTGTGATCATGTTTTTTTGACATACACTACTAAATAACACCGGTAATGCACACAGTACAACATCAGTGATGCATGATTGGTGGTGTATGGCTAAAAAAACATGATGCACAAATCACCTTCCAAAAAAAATATTATTGTGGAATGTTTCAAGTTCTGAAATATTAAATAGCTAAACTAGTACTACTTTAACCGAACTAGTTGGTCAGTCTTCACATGAACCGACCAAACACCCCATTACATGATATTGCGACTGACCAAACCAACATTACTTTTTTATTTGTTTGGTCTCATATGCGACCGAGCAAATTGAAAGAAAAGAATGGATAAATCTATCCGTTAGAGAGTTGTTTGTGTATATTATAAAAAAATACCTCATTTTTTCATAAAAAACGCAATTATCCTTCTTATTTCATATATTTTCTTCTCCACCTTCGACAACAACAATTAAAAAAAATTCCCCCTTTTTTCAATAAAAAATACCCTCTTTTTCCTATAAAGAACCCGATTAAGTTTTAATTTTTTTACTGTATTGCTTTTATTTTTATTTTAATTATTGTAATGTTTTACTTTAATTAATAATATTTTAATTTTAAAAAAAGTGTTCGGTCACCTCTCCAGTCGGATTTAGAGGGTTGGTCACCCGTCACTATTTGATTTAAAAGAGAAAAAACTGAGGTGGCGCTGATGTGACAATTTGTTTTGGTCACATGATTTGATCGAATTAGTCTTAGAGTCGTGGTTAAGAATGTGTTTGTTTAAAGCTTGTAGAGATAAAACTGACACAACCTTATTATAACAACATTGTTGTTCCTTTTAGTACATTTGTTTTACTATTTTGATGTTAAATGTTATCACGCCCGCCGAGTCGAGCCGTTACGAGGACGTTGAAATTACTTTCCTAATTATTCTCGATGCCACATCTTATTCATGATGTCTTTTACTCTTATAGCTGGTTATGTGATAATTTCTTCGTTTTTCGTTGAAATTTGTTTCGTTGAGCTTCTGTTTAACCACATGGTGACATTTTTAATCTTAAGTTGTCAAGACTTGCAGGCCCTGAGATAGTGAGATTAATAAGATTATAAGAAATTAGAAACTATGTTGAGATCCTACTCGAAGTGAAACTATAGAAAATTGTCGAAGAGTAGTAGCATTTCAAAGGCCCTGAGATAGTGAGATTAATAATATTTTAGGTGATGAAGTGCAAATTGATTCGTATGCATGATCAAAGGCGTGATTGCATTAATCTCCTTTCTGCAGACAAACACACACCCACGCATAGACAGCTCATGGGACATTCTCCAACAATGACACTTCTTGACAACTCTTCTTAATCGGATAAAAGTTAAAAAATCTAAGTTGTCTTTTTAACTCCATGTGTTAAGATGTACTCGTATTTACAGAATTTCCTCTCTTCTTTAAAATTAAAAAAACATTTAACAAGTCCTAAATGTATTTAGTTTTTGTGAAAATTGACTAATGTGTAACTAAATACACTATGTCACTTTCACTTATACTTTTATGATACAATGCTTGCTTACAAAATATTGATAATTGATAACGTTAATGGCCTTCGTATAAATGTATGTAAAATGGAATGTTTAAGGAAACCACATTCAAAACAAACTTAGGGTGCGTTTGGTTTATGGGTGTAGGGTCAGGTTTCAGAAATTAATGAGATAAAAATTGTGTGGTTAAAGTTTTGGTATTTGGATTTGACTGTTTGAAATTGAGACATTGTTTTTTGTGATACCCACCTATATAGCTTGGATTTAGTAAAAGATGTGGGCCCATTTCTCTATTGTCACTATATCTCTCCTGCCTAACTTCTATAAAATATTATATATTTTTTTAAATATTTTCACCAAGTTATATAATAATATTTTATTAATACATTATAATTTTTTCTCTTTTCTTATTTTTTTTCATACCAATACCAAATCTCATTCATATACCAAACCCATATACAAATCAAACGGACCCTAAGCTACGAGCTTGAAAGCTATCCTCAAAAGTTAGTCTTTGTTGAACTATAAATTTAGGCTTACTAACGTATCCACATGTCTGAAAAACTCATGGGCTCACTGAAGAGATTTTGTTGATAAAAGGTCAAGAGTTCGAGTCTCGGCTCCCGCCTATTCCAGTTGGTGCCCGTGCCCCCATTGAGTCAAAGGATTTGCCAGAGCTATTTCTTGTGAGGTAGACAATGGCTGGTGCCAAAAGACACTCGGGGTAAGGGCGTTCCCGCCAATTCACACCTTCTATAGATCTTGATAAAAAAATAAAGACTTTGGCGTAATCAATTTTTTTTGTGATTTTGTTAAATTTTCGACCACTGTTTGTACTTATAACAACATGTGACAGAGCGTCTGACCGGTGGAGGCAGCATTCCGATATGCTTTTCTTCGGAATTTAATTATGAATCTGCGGTTGCTAATGACATCAGCTGTTGGTATTTGCTTAAGTCATAAGAAATAATTATACGACTATATACACGTAAGCCTATGAGGTCACACACGTATATACAGATGTATCATTATTTTATAATGTTATTACTGTGGTTACGCTATATACATTGTTTACATAACTCATGATTAACTAACGGGCCAATAATTAATTAGTAAGACTAAGTAATCAGTGTTGACTTGAACAAATGGATAGCCCATTTGTACAAGTCTGTAGGGACGTCCCAAAAGAGTACAAGAGGGATGTGATGAAACTCATCGGAGTTAAGTGTAATTACAATGTGTTTAATTATGGAATTAGATCATATCTATTCTAATAACTTATCACAAAAGAGAACTCATATGTTCCCCTCTCTTATACCAATCGGCCGAACACCCCACTCAACCTAGGGGTTTTGGTATTGATTTTCTACCGCAGGAATTAGTTGTGTAAGGTTAGATCCAAGAGGTACGTGAATGACTAGCATCCGGTGATACACGAGGACATGTAGTGTGGGTACATCATAGAGACAACCTCCTATTGGTTGTTTAGGTTTCGTTAGAATCAAAGGGGATTCGAGTTATTTGATAAGCTCCGTTTAGTTCAGCCGATCATGCATCAAAGGTATAATAAATGTGTTTATTTATTCGATTAATTATATATTCACACAGATCCGTGTATGTTGATTTCTCCATTGCGTTTATACTTGTTAAATATACTCTTATATCTAAAATCGTCAACATCAACTAACTCTAAGCGGGTTGAGAGTTATAAGCAAAACAATGAGCGATTCTTGTTTTCTGAATACACCTGCTTGTTAGAGGGAGTGACGACGCGTCCCTATGGCTACCATTGCGATTCTGGTATGTTTTTCTTGAAGTTTAATTATGAAGTTATAGCCGCTGACCTCGTCAGTTAAGCCATTATGGTTTGGGGGGTTATGGCCGACACAGTGAGCTGCAATTTTAGTTGTTGTATTTCTATTACAAATAAACGACAGTGACTAGGGTTTGATGTGATAGTATCGAGGCGGCAGCTCAAGGTGATCGACCAGATCAGAGGATTAGACATGAAGCTCCAACATCATGTTGAATAATGAAAACCGTATAAGTATTATCTTTTATTAATCGATTATTTAAAAATTAAAACTCTTATAACACCTAAGCCCACAAATCAATAGAATCACAAACCTTCAATACAAAACTACGTATTTGTACTTTTGTAGTTTATATTGAGCCTGTAAGATATAAATTTGTTCAATTGTTAGTAGTTAAACAGATGAGATATAAATTAAAGAAAATTAAAACGCTACTATTTTCATCTAAACAACATAAGAGGTCAACTGTAGAATGAGATGATGAAGTAGTGGACATGATGTGTGGAAGGCAAAATAATGGTTGAAACGTTAAGGGCCCGTTTGGTTAATGGGTTTTGAGAGGTTTAGATTGATAGAAATCTCAAATCCATTGTTTGGTACAATTTGATTGGGATCAAATAAGGGGCTGATGCCAATTTTGAATTCCCTATTACCATGGTGGGTTTTAAAGAATGACTGACAAAAGTCACAATCAAAAGCAATATTTTATTTCATATAACATCTTCATCGTACGTTTCATAATCTTCTTTTTACTTTTTCATTTTTTAAATTTAAGTTATAAATTTATTTAATTTAAATTTATATTTTATTTATTTTATAATATATTTTCTCTCTTTAAATCCAAATCCAAATTCAAATCCTAAACCCATTTTCAAACTAAACAGGCCTTAAGTGTAAGTGAAGGCATATCATGCATTTGTAATTACATGCAACTAGTAAAGGGGTATTTAATGTTATTTATGTCTCCCCGATGCCTTGTTGACCTTCACGAGTGGTTAGTATCGCATTATACTTGCATTATTGGCAGAAGTCATTTAAAATGGTGGCGCAACTGTGCATGTGTACTTTCTCATATAGATTACTCACCTACTATATTTGTCGACAGATAAATGTTAAATACTACTAGAAACAAAGTTTGTTGGGTTAAACTTTCTTAAGTGTTGATGATTCAAGGCCGACTAAAGAATCATGCTATGACTAATCGGTCTGGATCCTATTTTCATGTTAACGAGTTATCATACCTCTAGTTTTTCTCAGATTTAATTTGTCGGGGTTTATCGGCATTCCAACAGTCTCGTAAAAAATATAGTGCTAAAAGTTTTTATTATTATGTATGTTTTACGTAATTTTAAAAAGATGTTGATCATTCATCAACAGTTTTATTAAACCTTGGACAGTGATTTCTTTTGTTCATTTTCAATTAATATACGAGAAAACATAGATTTTTTTTAATTTTTTTTTGAACGGCGACTTTATTAGAATCACTAGCAAGGAGCTAGTAAATTACAAAGGAATAAAAAAAGGGTGTTGAAGCCAACTAACCCAATTCAAAGTTCTATTACATC
>BQNB010057620.1:452-38133 GCA_026074375.1 Tanacetum coccineum | reverse complement strand
GCAACCTAATCCAATATAGGTCGTATAAGTACTAAACACTTTGATTATTTATAGGTCGTATAGCTCATCATACTATCGTTCGGGCTATCATAATTAAGAGGTCGTGTAGTGACGTATGAGGAGCTAGGACACTTTAAATCGTAAATCCAACAACTCGTCGATACGCCACCCCGAAGAGGCCTCATTATGAAACTCCCTAGTAATATAGTACTTTGATTAACTAATACCACATATAATTCTATATAGCTACATCACCATCTAATCGTTTTAGTGAAATCATATTTATAAAGTAAAAACGTTTATAAGTATACTTTAGTAAAACTGGCGTAACTTTCTCGTTTTTAGTCCGTTTCTTTCGTTTCTTACGTCCACGCCTTCGTATTAAGACGAGTTATCAAAATATAACATTTTCAAAATTTGAGTTTTTCTGATGAATAGTGATTTTTACTGTTCACAACAGACATATATTTATTTTTATAGTTTTTGTTATCGTAAACTCGTAAACGTCGTATTTTATTCGTTATAGCTCCGTTTTTAGCGATTCTTTCGAGCACGTCTTCGTTTTTAAAAGTTCTATCATATAAATGATGTTTTCAAAAATAAAAGTCCCTGATGAACAGTAACTTTTTATAAAATTTATTTTATAAAACCCGGTATTAACGTAAAACGTATATTTGTCGTATCTTTTTCGTTATAAATCGGTTTTTCGAGTTTCTTATCATTTTGGAATCGTCATGAGACGAACTATCTTTTAAAAACATGTTGGGGCTGTGTCAAAAGTCGAACCAAAACAGTCCCGTTGAAATCAATAGATATACTTATTTATATAACTTGTTAAGTAAACTATAGAAACCCTAATTTTGTATATACACTTTTTATACATATAACAACATGGTACAATACTTATAAATCCATTATTTCATGATATTATCAACCTCATAACATATGTAAAAATGTACAAGATCATAACCACAAGCAAAAATATGTTTTACATGTTTAAAAGTATCCTAATGGTGATATTGCTAAATAGAACATATAAACTCATAATATGATAAAAGTAAAGACATAAAGGGTTTTAGGTAACCTTAGTAATGATGAGTGGTGAATGAGAAATAAATCACACCCTTGTGATTTAAACCCTTGGCTTGAAATATGAGATGAAAACCCTAACTTTCTTAAGAACTTATATCTTGAACTTTCTTGTCTTGTAAAGCTTAAACCAACCTAAACACCTAAGAACATCTTAGATATATAGTAGGAATGTGTGTAAATGTGATAAGTAAAATTTGGTATGGATTTGGTGTTGGTGTTGTGGTTGCCGTGAGCTAGAGAGGAGGAGGGAGGAGAGTTTTTGTTTGATTTTCACCAAGTAATATGTTATCTATGTGTTTTACACTTAGTGAAGTCCTTATATATTATATGACTAGTCAAAGAGCTCATGAAATGGTCTAACAACATGTTGAGGGTCTTAAGGAAAAAGGTGGTCAAGTCTTACTAGGTCTTACTAACTAAAGATGTACATTGCTAGGTTATTAATACTTGTGTTTCTATGTTTCTTAAAGTGCATATCATCCCATAAAATTATGGAAGTAAAGTGGCTAGCTAAAATATCTTGGTTATAAGTGTAAGTATTACTTGCATTTTGTATAAAATGTGTAGCAAAGTGTAAAGTGTATATTAATTTAGAAGTGTATACTTGCAAATTTAAATGTCTTGGTTGGTTCATTTAAGGTGGGACGACACAAATAAAAACCATGGGTTAAGTTGTATAAAACCTTGAGCATTGAAAATAAAAATGAGTATTTGTTGAAGCGTAGATAAATTTGGGTGGTTTCGGGTATACCTAAATGTATTTAATTGCGAAACGTAAACTTTTTACGTAACCAATAAAAATAAAATATAAAAAAGTTGATTATTACTTTCAAAAAAAAATAAAATAATGTTTCTATCGTTGGTAAAATGTTATCGTTTAAGTGGGTCAATCGTCTCGTAAAATAATATTTATAAATTTAAAACTCATATAAATATTATATAAATAATTCTAAGAATGTTTCGCCAAAAGTTTTATTAAAAACGAATTAACACTATTCATGTTAGGAAATAGTGTATAAAAATCATATTTCTCTTGTTTTATTCGTTAAGTGAAAAAATTTTGCTTACGTGATTTAATTATGTGATGAGAATTAAAGTAAACGCGCACGAGAGAAAAAGAAAAAAAAATAGTGAATTTAATGACGTCGTTCATTGATCAAAAATACGGATTGTTATAAAATACACTTTAATACTGTAAAAATTTACCGAGCACAATCCTAACTACTCGACTTGCCCACTATTTAGTAACTTAAATGAAAAACTTACATATACTTGTCAAGATTTCCATCTTTTAACTTTTCACGTAGAAGGACACCATCTCCATATACTACAAACAAAACATTGTAAAAGAACACTTTAATACCTTGAACAGTTAATAGTATTATGCAAATATAAAGTTAGCGTTCTTTAGTCTAACTTAGTGTTATATCTAGTGACGTCTTCAAAACGAATAGTTAACAAACCATCATTCCAAGCTCCTTTGCCATCTATTCAACGACTCTTTTGGCAACACTCACTGCTGCCAAACGTCTTGATTGAGTACAACCAACCATACCATTTTTCGTATAACCATCTTTGTGCAAATACTGCAAAAATAAAATACTACAAATGTTACCGATAAAATAAAGATGCAACATTTAACCAATATAGTATTCGTGTTCGAAATGTTACCTGAGGCGGTTGTGTTGTGTTTCTAGTATCAGACTCGCCTACAACCACAACCACTTGATTCTTTGGTATTACCTATTTAGTAAAACAGTAATATATAAGTTAAACATCACATTGAATTAAAATATGAATGTTTTAACATAAGGAAATTCAAACATTAAATGCAATCCCAAACAGACCCTTTAGTGTTTATGCGGACATTATTTTGAAGCTTACCTTCCAATAACAGGAAGAAGCATGTAAGATTTCTCTCATATATGATAATCCATTTTCGTCATATTTTGAAATAAAGATTTTAATCTGACTCCAATGGTTCATTTGGAAGAAAGTATTACCTTTTTAAAGAAGAGCTTGGTCTGACTCCAATGGTTCATCTGGGGATTCATCTGATGCCTTAAGACACTCATACATCTGTATTGTGGACATGAAATTGTACCTTGTCACCATCAAAAGGACCAGGAGGACTGGTCTTGTCATGCGCATGAGGATCTGGTTTGGAGAAAGCATTATTAGGGCTCGAGCCCACATCGTTATTGGCAGTAAAATATGCAGCACTTTAACAAATAATACGATATTTATAGAACCATGAAATGGGGAAAAATATTAATCAAACAATAAATAGTATCTGATTTGGTTACTTGGTGCTTCAGGCAACAAAAGTAAGTTATTTAAAGAAGGAAGTTGTGCATACATATTGAAGCGTTAAAAGGAACAAAAGTAAGTTATTTTTGTCCCATTTGACAACCTTTTGATATAGCATCAAGTTTTCCTACTAACCCCTCAAATAAAAAAAATGGATTTAAAATCGTAGGAGACAAAAATAAGAGTATCAAGAACCGATAGATGAATGATGTTTTAACTAAGAATCGTTATATACCTCTTAGCTTGTTCCTTTGTTGCAAGTAATTCTGTAAGCGCTCTTTCCTAGAAAAAACCATCAAAATGAGTATTTAATATTTGATAAACATCTTTATAAACCAGGTTATTTGGTTAGGAGAAAACTCAATACATACCACTTGTTACATGACGTGTTGTCCGCTTCTAACTTTGCTTTAGACCCCAAAATGAATCAAAATAGTTCAAATCCTGCAATAACAAAATAAATGATCATGTTGTGGAATTTTGTTCGTATCTAAACTCTCTATTCCAATCCAGGGTGTTCTTGGGGCGATAATATCGTTGTGTCCTGCCTTTTAAGTTAAAACACACTCCAAAATCACAAAACAAATACACTTATACCTTTGATAGCTTCTTCTTTAAGGAATATAAGCAACAACTTGTCAAGGTTTTCATCAAACAAACGTATCAAGTCAAATCTATTTTTTACCAATTATAGTACTAACAAGGTCTTATATAGGTTGGGATTTAAAAGAAAGGCACATACATGTTAACACAATACCTCATCATTGGTATTAATTTCTTTAGGCATTTCATCAAACACTTGGTGTTCATACACTTAGAATATGTATCACTATCAATTATTGAATATGTTAGATTAACTGATAACCAATCAACAAAATCAATTTATAAAAAACATAACTTTATCTAGTAAATAAATCCAAACTTAAGCAATCAAAATAAATACCTTGATGTGATGATAAATCATGAATGAGAATGAATTTTTTTATCAGCCTACCATGCCTTATTGACATATATTTAGTCACAATCATCCCATGCACCATTTGAAATTACATGCCTTAAGCATGTTATTGATGTTGGATTGCTACACTTTAGAGCCCATAAATATTATTATCAACAATACTTATTTTTTATTAATACTTAGACGCTCCTTCATCGAAATCAATTAAATGTTGATACATTTAAATGGAGAAGCTCCTTGGACATGATAAATTTAAATGTTGATTAGTAATTAACATGACTGAACTTTACTTGCCTGCAGGTCCTCAACACATGTTTCCACCATACTATCCTGAAAACAAAATCCCAAAGATTAACCCCAATCGCAAGAAACATTTAACAAAAACTCATTTTGCCAAAAAAATTCTCAGATGAAACTCCATACCTAGCAGCGACTCAAAAAATCGATAGGATTATGAATCCAAGCCACATCAACACACTCTAAATGCTATTATGGCATGAATGAAGGATCAATAATATAACCACGGCCAGCTGTAAACACACCATAAACAATATCAATTAAATCACAATTGTATGTGTATGTGTGTGGTAGTGAAAAAACATACTTAGCATCCAATACAACAAAGGACCAAGATTCCTTAAACCTTTCATCAGATACTTGATATGATTATCTGGTTGCACCTCTAACCTTAAACATATCTAACACATTTATATTTAATAATTATAAAGAAATCATTATTAGTTTTACAGTGAACTTACCTAACTGTTGTGATTTTAGGGGGACAATTACAAAAGAGATTATATATATGAAACACTTGACTCTCATGGGCCAACTGTTCTTCTTAAAATACTGAGAATCAATTGGTGGGCATGGTTTTCCAAAACGTGTTTTTACTGAATGCTATAAATTCACACATAACAATGACGGAAACTATTACATGGAAGATTAACTCTAGACTATTTACACAAAATAAATGCAAAAATCATATCTCTACACGAATATACTTGTATTTGTCCAAGTTGTTCACCTACAATCTACTACCTGAATTTTCTATGAAGATTATTGTGAATCAAAGGTGAGGGGATTGAATTGAGGAGTGATTAAAGAGATGTATAGTGATAATACCTTTTTAAACTCCACCATTTTCCAGTAAATAACTTTCGATTCATATTCTTAATAAAAAATAACCGTGATCAAATTTTGATAAAGAACATAAAAGAAAGAAAAAAAGAGACGTAAAACTCCCCTCTTGTCAGGGCAAAATGTAGATCCATTATATTTTCATAACTAGTTATCAATAATCGTATGGTGGTGGTGACGAATTAGGAACGCCAGTTTTCTGTGGAAATTATGATTTACCACTTAAAGTGATGGCTTTTATTGTTCTCTCTCATGAATCATTTTCCTTAATAAATTGTACTGATTTTTTGATGCCTTTGACTTTCATTAAACCATATCATTAATTGTAGGTTTTATATTAAATGCAGACATAAAAACATTTGAATTAAAAACAGGAATCGCCAGTTTTCTTTGGAAAGAATTGATTTACCATTAAAGTGATGGCTTAATTGTTCTCTCTCATGAATCATTTTCTTAATAAATTGTAACTGAATTTTTTGAATGCCTTTGACTTTCATTAAACCATATCATTAATTGTAGGTTTTATATTAATTGCAGACATAAAAACAGAATTATACATTTGAATTAAAAATAACACTTTTTTAAACTTAAACCTTATCTTTTTTTTTTAAAACATTCCATAACTACCATTGTGGTCTAGTGGTAAATGCATATGTTGTGGGTGCATAAACCAAGGTTCGAATCTTGTCAAAGCCTTTTTAGCACCAATTTATTTCCAGGATTTCCACTCATGCTGCATATGTGGCAAAATTAATGCACACGTGGACACATAAAAATGCTTAGGTGGCTTTCTTGGCTGCCTATGTGGATTAAAAAATGCTTAGGTGTCTTTAAAAGGTGATGACGTGGATTAAATTATGGTAAGGTGGCATTCTTTGATGATTATGTGGCATTTATGTTGCATGAGGTGGCATTGTTGTATCCTGTTATATATAATGTAAGATTACTACGGCTATATCATTTATTTAAGATTTATCGTATGTTGAGTTTAAATATGGTTGGCGAAGAGATTAAGTTAGATGTTGGATTTGTTGGAAGCGTAAATTGAAAGTCGAAGAGGTTTAGGTTTAGAACGGATTTGTTGCGATATTTAAGGTGTTGTCAAAAATAGATCGGATATTCTTTTGAGTCAATAAAAGATGTACTTTTGTGAAACGGATATTTTCACGAGTTGAGGTTGATAAAATGGAAAGTCGATATATTTAGAAAGGTCATGCCGAAATTTCATAAACTTTATAAAAGCGTCGAAAAATATACTTTTATTATCAAACTAATGAAGAATAACGTAAAGTGTCGAGTCTAGGTCAACATTTACGGTTATCGAGTCAACTTTGGTATGTTGGGTCACTAAAAGACGAGATACACTAAAAGACAAAATATACTAAAAGACGAAATACACTAAAAGACAAAATACACTAAAGGACGAAATACACTAAAAGATGAAATACACTAAAAGACATATATACGTACTTACTTAAAACCTGAAACATTTTATAAAAACCGATCACTAACGTTTTTAATACACAAATAACGTTTACCAAAATGAATAATAAACGTTCATGCATCAATCACATTCGTTAACCTTCCGAGTCTAAATCGAAACCCATATTCTTTTAGGTCATACCCGTGTACCACCGTTCGTTCCAAGAGACCCTACTTTTGACGTGTACACTTTATCTTATCATCAAGGTGAGTTCATAGCCCCACTCTTTTACTCGTTTTGAATAAATGTTTTATAACTTGGGGTGAGAAACATTGCTTGTTTTTAAAACTGGACACAAGTACTATGCATGAGTTTTCCCTGTTTACATGTTGCCTAAGTAGCGTTTAGACCACTATTTGCCCGAACTATCATGAACTGTTAATTTCTTGACCGGAGGACCGGTTGAGGGAGCGCGAGTGAATAAATAGATCTATTTGGAGTAATTATCCCTATTCGGGTAAGTAGCGCTCATTAGTTCGAGTTGTCTAAGGACTAATGGATATATGTCATGTCGAATCTAGTTAGGTGGTCTTTGGTCAGACACCTAAAAGGGCAAGCAATTATTTGGCATATTATATACTACGTTCGGAATTAGCTTCGGTGTCATGAGCTTAGTGCAACGTAAATATCTCTTTATGTGAAGTTGTATCTATTATAATTGTCGCATACGTTTTGAAATCTTGTGGTACACTATAACAACGTTTGAACTAAACATATGAATTCACCAACTTTATGTTGACGTTTTAAGCATGTTTTTCTCAAGTGCTTAGCATGGATGTCGTTGCTTGACTTATGTGAAGTCTATTTGCCTGTACCGGTTTACCAGAGATTTATCTATGTCTTTAAATATCGTTGTTGAACTCATTTAAGCTTTCACGTATTGTCTTTTAAATCCTTTTAATTTGATCGATGTAACTTATTATTATTTTAAATTTACGCAACGGTGTTTATTTTCAAAACGTACCCTTAGAGGTCGTTCTTTATGCTTTGTACTTAAGATATCCAGGAGCGTCACGCCTCCGGACACGTATTTCGTCTAGGGCCCGTTTGGGGGTGACATTTACTCCTCGAATAAAACTTAGGCCACTGAACATTCAGCTTCAGTATTAGGGTAAAGTTTGCACTTAAACACAACTTTGGTTCTTGTTTAGTTTAGAGAGGAGATCACCTCAAATTTTCTTCCAACTTGATTTACTATTCTGCAAGTAAATCATGTCATGGATTCTTTTGATTCATTTTAATAAGAATTTATACGTTGAAAAGTAAATTTGACTTCTTTAGTTTTAGAGTAAAGTACAAAATAGCTTTGCCAAAAGTCAGTCTCACATCCTTCGCCCAAACTTGGTCTAAAAACCATCCATCCGTTAGTAAAAGTGAGCCACCGTACATCCCTGAGGACAAACAGTGCAAATATTTTGTCAGTTAAAGAGGAAAAACACACAGGTTTAGGTTATTTAGTTATATCGAAATTAGTATCTTTTCTTCATGGCCATACTTCGAATAATATTTATATTGTATTTTTTATTCTGATTATTAATATATGATTCTCATAATGGAAATCTATGCACCTTAACAAACACCCTTAATAGTATGTTGTTTTAGTTTACTGACTTTCTGAATTTGCAAGGAAAATGACAAAAACTATCATCTCAACTAAATCCTCCAAAAATAAGGGCAAAATAATAATGGAACAGTTGAGCATCATTCCTATCAATCAACTAAAACCAACACATAGAAACAAGATAATCGAGGCAAAAGTATACCGAAAATGGGTTGCTTAGAATGTTCATACTCGTGAACCAATCGATTTTGTTGCATACTAATTGACAAAGAGGTATGTCCCAAAAAAAATTATCAACCAAAAAAGTCATTACATGTTTCCAAATCGCTTAAAAGAACACTAATTTTACGTAAACGGCATTCTACTAATACAGGGTGGAGCCATCCAAGCAAACATTAACATCTGAGACGCTGACAATCACGATCCTAGATTTTTATCCTTAAAGGATGAGTTGCATCATCCAGTGTGAAGGTCTTATATCATCATGGTTAACCAAACTTCCATGCTATTTTACCCATATCTCCTAGCGGGGGGGGGGGAATGTGGGGGATCCCTCTTGCTCATTGATCCCATGATAATATCATTCCTTGTATATTGAGTAACGGATCCATGGATCCAAATAAATTACAATCGTATGTCAAGAGGTTTGATGGTTAATTTTAATTGAGTTAGGCGTTTGCAGGGCTCCTCATCGGTTGTATTGCTCCCCTTTGTTTGGGGAACCAAGGAAATCAAGATATTGTTGTGCTACAAAACAAAGTTAGTAAGACCAAAGGTGCACATATACGATATAGCCAAAATATTAGCGGGGGAACTAGACATGCACCTTCTAGGTTTTATTATTTCTAAAGTATGACACTTTGATAGAGAAGCAGAAACTAGACACAGTATCATTATTTTAAAAAAACAATAAATGATGAAAACAAAGAATCGGAGTTTGTTTATGGAGAAAGGATTGGAGACTTTTAAATAAACGAGATGGATTGTTTATTGATTGACACCAAAATATTATTAGAAACGACCTTTTAAAAGTAGATGAATGGTCATTAAAAATTTTGGCAACTATTATATATATATATATATATATATATATATATATATATATATATATATATATAGTTAGGATCAAATAAGAAGAAAACTTAAAATGAGAATGATAAGAAGAAACCACAACCACACATTTTAGATGCACCTACAAAAATAGATGCAATCCCTTAAATTCTCTCTCTATTTAAAAGTGTGTTAGAAATCCTTTCTTATTTTCTCATTTTTTTTGAATTTCACCTGATCATACTATATATATATATATATATATATATATATATATATATATATATATATATATATATACTTTAAAATAAAAGAAAAATAAGACGAGGATGGAGACGATGTGCTCTTGGATGTGAATGAAAATGATTTCATAGAGCCGAAAAGTAGGGAAAGGATGAGTGATACTAAAGAAGGAACTTTGTTGATGCGAGGCTGATAAGAAATAGACCATTGATATATCATTTGCATAACAATTGTGGCATATGATCCTATCGAGACAAAGGTGGATGATTGGGAATTTAAGGTTTGTTTGTGTTTTGTTGGTTAACAATGTAAGGAACAAAGTGGGATGTGAAATTTGGGGTGTAGTTCTTTATGTGGAATAATATGAGAGATAACATGTGGTGACTCAATAACACTTGAAGATTTAATATCTTCTTTATGTTCTTCACATTTAGAAGTGGAAAGTTTTGCGAAGGTGTGCATTGTATTTGCAAATTACTTAAATATTTGGATGAAATAATTAAGTTGTAAGGGATATAGGAGGAATGTTAATAGTACAGACTATTAGAAGAGAGAAGGGAAAATATGAAGTGGGAAGAAATGTTAGAGATGAGGAGACTCATTAGAAGTAAAAAGGAACGTTTAGAAGTGAGAAGAAACTTTTAGAAGTAGAAAGACTATCAGAAGTGAAACGACTACTAGAAGAGAGAAGAAACGTTTAGAGTGAAAGAAATCGGTCTATTGAATTGAGACAAGACGTATGCGAGATGTGAGGACCAAGGTTTGTATGTAAGGGTATTTATTGTGAAGTGATGGATTGTAAGTCTATCGATTGTAAGGAATGTGTTTGATAGACGCATTTCATTATGAAATTCACTTGACTCTTGAAAACATAAGCAATGATGCTTATGAGCATTGGGATATGAGGATGGCCTATTGATCTATAGAGAGATATTGGGTATAGGTTTGGGTGTGGAGTAGACGTCAACTCATAGCAGAAGAGAGGAAGTGTTAGGTTATGGAATAAAAAAAATGAATGGTATTACAAGCTGCTGCCCGCGGTCCCAGATATATCTAGGGCCCGCCAGAATAGATCTGGGGGCCGTCAGACCGCCAACATGAGGGATGTTTAGGGAAATTGATGAATTAAAAATGCATTTCGCTAATTAAAAATACTTAAAGTACTTCGGATGAAGTAGTTAAGTTGTCATGACGTGAAATAGAACACGGACTAGAATTGAAACTAGAAGAAAAGAAAAGAATGATTTATGGAATTTGTTCCATCATTCCTAAACCTTGACGAAGATAATTTAGCGATTCACGCTTAACGGGTAAAGAAAGAATGTTGGCGATGATATCTTCAGATGCAACCTTTTCGATGGAGATGTTTCCTTTTGGACATTGTCCCGAAGGAAATGGTGATCTATCATCGGTGTGTTTCGTACGCGAAAATAATAATAATAATAATAATAGTAATAATAATAATAAAGAAGAAAACAAACGAAGATAGAGACGACGATCTTGACAACGTCAAGACGGGTGATGGTTAGCGTACGATAAACTATACTCACAAAGTTATGTAGCTCTTCTCGAGCATTGCGAATGTTCATAGAACAATCACATGACGAAGTATATGATTGTCTTAAAGGTGGTAGCGGAAATAGTGGATGAAAGAGATTAGCCATCTCTATGGTTGAAGAGGGGTGGTTGAGTGAGAAGAAAGAGGTGTAAACGAAAGACAGATAATATTTTCGTCGAAGAGAAAGAATGTTTCATCAAAGAGAAAGAACGTTTTTGTCAAAGAGAAAGAATGTTTTCGTCGAAGAGAAATGGAGAGCGTTTTAACTAATGTTGTTAAAAGGCTTGAATATGGATTTTCGGATATGACCTTTAACGTTTGCGATTGCAAGTTAAAGATACTTGAATATTTTAGATGAAATATTTAAGTTGTCAAACCTACTTGGAAGGGTATTAGATTTACATCTAACTTTTCTGTGACAAAGAGTGGATTATTTAGAAGAAAAGGAGATGATGATTAAAGAAATGTGTGAAGGAAGACTCTAGAAGATTTATGACCATTTTTTTGACTCTTTTAAAAATTTAGATTAGTGATGCGGACGTGAAGAAAGATATTTTAGAGTGAGAAAATATATACATAAATGTAAAAGGTATATAGATATAAGCATGCAAGTTTATCTAAGCATGCATCGACACAATAATCAACAAGATTAATGTGTAAGACTGTATGACATCTAAACCTTATTTGTCATACATCAACCTAACATAGTGTAGGTGCACAATTAACATGTAAGTCATGTAAGATGACGCAAACAAAAAATGATAATTTTAAATGCAATCATCATGTAAAACATGTTAGCATTTTGAATCATTCACTAGGAGCATTGTGGTTATTTAGATAAATAAGAGATATTTTTATTTAAATTGCTAAAATATGGCAACATGTTTTTTTAAACAACATGCATTTTTCTATAGCCTTTAGAAAATACACGTTTTTGAGCCTCAGACAAGCATAAAAGCATATAATTTCATTACATGGGAGCATGTTATCATCATGAAATTTCAAAGCACATATGTGAAATGCATGTAGTCTAGATTGACTAAAGGGAAACTAATATTACTTGCTTAGGTTGACTTAATAAATACAAAAGTCTATCAATGTAGACTATCATTAGGCATATTTAAGAAGAGCCATTTAATCAAATTAGAGAATGAATATGAGACTATCACTAGTTGTGCTCAATTCAGGCTAAACATGACCATTTTTATGGGTTATACCATGAACCCAACTTCACTCTTGGCAGCAATTCAACCGTTAGGTCAAATTGAATTTCTAGTGCAATAGATTCTCCAGTAGTCATTATCATGTTAGACAAAATAGAATTCCTATATTTGCATAATGAAGTGTAGCAAAGATAAAATTTATATTGTCTTTTCATACAAGGCCTACTATGACTCAACTAACGTACTTTAATTTCGGTTCACATTATCCTAATCAAGATGTGTGAAATTCTACGGTTAAATGAGAGAGAAAGCAAGTTGTTGTAATTTTAAAAGATAATGAATCATCTAGAACCTAGTAGTATAATTAAGGGTGACAATGCGTAATGTACTATGTTGAGAGTGTTCATAGAATGCACCTTTGCATGTCTTTTAAGTAAAAGATTCAATTAAGGTTACTTACCTTAATGGGTCTTGTGAATGTTTCTTTATAGAAATAATGATGATTAACTAAAGTTTAGTTACATCTATGTTAGACTTTTAAGCAAGAGATTGACAAGAGGAAGATGTTTAAATCTAATGCTATAGGGCGGATCTACCTAAACTGAAGATGAATTTAGGACGAAGGATCCATCGATATTGTGGAGTGCCAAAATTTGGGAAGGTCTTTTTCTATTATTTGGGAGATGGTTTTGATATTAGGTTATTAAGAGAAACTTATATAAGTTATAAGGGTTCTCGGTTTGAGTTTTTAGAAATGACATCCAAGTCTTGCTTATCAAATTGGAGTACTTATGAGTTTCCCGATGGAAATTCATAAGTCGTCAATCCTACTTAGAGTGTGTTAAGTTTAGCATGTATAATTTGACCATAGCTAATGACACAACATTTTAACACTTTAGACTTAATGAAACTCTCCATTGGCAAGTGTAATTGCAATTCGATGATAATCTTGTGGTCTTGAATCGACTTCGTGATTTCATGTAATTAATGAGGATGGTTAAATGTAGACACGAAAAATTCTAATGGTATTTGATTGATATTTATGGGATCTTAGATATATCTAGTCTCGATTTTTGTTCATTTTCTTATTTTTTATTAGGTTGCATGATGTGATGTTTATCGTTTGATATAATAATATCTTCATATTCGAAATACCTCTTACGATCAACTTATTGAAAGAAAGCAAGATAATTGGTTTGTGAATTATGTTTCAAATCTTCTTTAGTCGAGTTCTTAGATGGTCAAAGGGTTCTCATTTGGTGAAGAAGAAATAGTATGCTTATTTGGTAATGTAAGAGAAAATTTTGATAAGAAGAGAGTTTGAGTTTTTAGTTTTGAGTTGTGCTTTTCAATTGTTTGAGCAAAGTTACATATGTTGTGCATTTACTCATGTTTGGCTTTTTGGAAACAACGACTTTACCAATTGCATTGAGTGAATTAACTTGTGTATTTTGGATGAAACATTCAAGTCGTCAATCCTACTAATTGTGTATTTTATGTATTTTGCCAAATATTTGAAACAGCTATGGGATCAAAGTTAGACTCAATATGGACATATCTAACACACGTTGTGAGTTATGATCCGATATGCATATTCATATCGTCTTGGAAAAGGTTTGTCAATTATTTTCATATCAATCGAGTGTGATTGAGTATGGTAGGTTTAATGATAATATCTCTTGATATATTATTGTCTAATCTTAAAGCTAGTCAAATAAGAATCCAATTTCTTATCCATACTAAAACCTTGTCAATAAATTCATAATAACATCATCTTAGTTTTGAATAATGGAGTTATATAATATTTCGAAAATCTTCCTTGACCTTATGAACACTCTATTAAAAGAAGACAAATAAAGTTTTATGTTGTGTTCCACTAATTCCTAAGGACTTGTTGTAAGTGTTAAGGTTGATGGAATAATGACAAAGTTAATTTCTTACTTCAAGATTGTATATATTTTGCGTGTGCGAAAAACTATTTGTTGTTATACATAGTATGCATAGTTTTTGACATTTTATTAGTATATGAATGATTTTTCTAACCATTTTAGTACAACACACATCTTTTGTAAAACAATATATGTTTATAAAAAGAATATAAATATGTGTGTGTGTTAGAACAATTCAAGCATAAGTAAAGTTTAAAAATACATTTTCTTTTACTTAATTATCAATGTATTAATACAATCTTTTATTTTGTTTAACCTACCACAAGGTCCAAACCACAGATGATGAAAGATTTCTGACATTTGTGGAAGGAGAGTTGATGTGTTGGAAATATTTTAGTCGTGGTTTTAATATATGATCTTTGACATTATTTTTTCAACACTTGACCAAACTAATTGAATTCTCATATAAATGGGTTTATACTCAAAGTGATCTAAAGAATGTATGTAACACTTGTAGATCTGAGTGATTTATGTCTGTATGCAATGCACAAACAATTTTGCAACTTAAGCAAAGAAGTCAGTGTAATTCTATTAGGGCATAATCGAAAAACTAAGTAACATACAAATCGCATTACATGGAGATGTGTTAGATATTAATTAGTCAATTACAAATCAGTAATGATTACTTATTTAATATCGATTAAATAAGTTTAAAAACAAAAGTAAACGCACTCAATAATATCTAGCATTACACATAGGTTATTCGTCGTAGTTTTGTGTATTAGATATAACGATGTATACTTAGCTTGATTTGATTTGAAAATAAAATAGTTCCTCCCCATTTTAAAGATTAATTAAGATCAATATTTTGAAAGTACAAATACACTATTTTTCAAAGATATATAAATTAGAAATGCGCGACTAAAAAGAAAATGTAAAATACAAGTTTTACGTTAAAACGGAACTCAAAGTTTTGACCATTATGTAGTATCTTGCATTTCTAACTTATTTAAGTTTAGAAAGAAGACTTGGAAGTATTTTTAAATAAAAATAGATTCAATTATCTTCGAAATGGCGGGTGGCACGACTTCTACGGACTTACGGTTAATTTTATATGATTTTTCAAAGTTTGCCAAAATCTGCTAAAACAGACATACGGCCCCTATAAAAGTGACGGCCCCCAAATATATTTGGGGGCTGCCCTAACATTTATGGGACCTCCACCAGTGACCCCAAAACACGTTTTTTGTTCAAAATCATTTGGTGATTTATCTGTAGAACATAGGACTTTAAAAAAGTTGTTCCAGCACATAAATTTCGTGTTTTAGACATCATTTCTACTCATACGACTTAGACAAACATAAGTTGGCCACTTCCAAAGTTCTTTTGAGAAAATTTTCTTCAAAGCTTTATACGATGTATATTTAATAATCAAAACTTGTACGAAACACACAACAAAAACACTTTTCATATTTAATCCTTCATAGGTAATTCTGATACATGGATCATAACTCTATTTTGTACAAACCATTTTTTTGAAAACTCGAGCGAGATGGCTCTGATGATACCATTCTGTGGGAAACGTAGAGGGGTTGGGGGAGGTGAATAGTTTCCTTACAAAACTTTAAAATTTTTTATATCAATTATTACATGATCTCTGCAGACGGTTCCCTAAATATATGGGGGGCCTAGTAATCAGGGGGCTCGCCTATTTAAAGGACCGCCTCCAGAAGAGGTTTTAGGACACTAGATCATTTGAATCAAATCACAATCAAGTTTGACGCAATATGCGAAGTTGTGATAATGAATTTAAATATAATAGGCATATTTTACCAAGATATCTCACTCACAATGTTCTACTATTAAGAGCTACACCTACCTATGACTAACACAAAACAGACACAAACAATGACTCAATCATAAGCACAATGAAGTGTAAAAGTTTAAGCGATAAAAGTAAAGACATAAGTAAAGAGAAAGGTAAAGAAAATGCAAAGACAGATGATTTATAGTGTTCCGGGATCACGAAGCTTCCTTCTTTCGCCTAATCACTCCTCGAGTATCCAACTCGAGGTGTATTCATAATCAACAAGCTTCATTCGGAGGAGAAAACCTTATACCATATGCTTACATTATTTTGACACTAAGATAGATTTCGGAGTCTTCTTTGGGTACAACCAAACCCGGTTTTGTTTTATGGTCTCACTAATAAACCTTGAGTTTTATGGCTAAAACAATATAACGCTTCGCTTACATTAGTTTTTTCGACACTAAGTTTAATGTGAGTCTTATTTAGTTGAAACCAACTAACCATTACATATGTATTTTAAGTCCCAATGATATAACCCAACCCACAATCAACCCTTCCGAATGTACACACCATTCGGATTACACACTACTAAAGATTGGAAGACATCGGACACTCGATCCCTATATGTAACATTGTTACAATGAACTAACTAGACTACTAACTTTGTATCTTGCGTGACGAGGTTCTTTTCTTGCACTTGGAGGAGAAGGATAAGGTTATAGAAGATTGGATCACATTTAAACAAGATTAAACAGGGTTTAAATGATCAAAGGATTTAGAGATGGTTTCGGGAGATCAGATGTAGAGAAAGAACTGAAAGAAATTTGTGCAAAAAGGGTTATGAAAATAGTTGGAGGTGACCCACTATTTATAGGAGTTGAAAAACAACCTGTCAAGAAACGGCGGTCCCAGATATATTAGGGGGCCGCGGATTTTAAGGGTGGGCGCGGCTATTTAAGGGACCGCCCCGACTGACGCTCCTGTTTTTGTCTTTTTGTGGTGACAAACTTGTCTGGTGAAAGTGACATTTGTTTTGGAGGGAAAATGGCTAGATTTAAATTTTGAAAACTACATAAAACATTTCTTTATAATTTAAAAATAATTTGTCTAATTAATTTTTGAGAAATTGTTTTGTTACATTTATAAAAATGTAATGTTTAAGACAAAATTTTTATTTCTTTGATCATCCTACAAGTTTAATGTTGTTTCTACATACCTTATGTGATTTACGTCGGGCAAACAAATGTAGGTGTTGATATAGACTTGAGACGTCGAGAGATGTATTGATGTAGACTTGAGACGTCGTGAGATGTAGATGCATGTATGCATTGATGATTTGTGATTACGAGTAACTAACGCACTTTACGTTACGTATTACAAGTCACATGTTTGTCATCACCAAAACATAAAGTGATTGTATAGATGTAAATATCATATATATTTGCACTATCATCTCTGGCTTGATGAGGTTTGATTTATGGGATGAAAGTTTTTGATTGGTGCATTTGGCGGAGTTGGAGGATGAAGAAGGTATATACTGTGGGGGGAAGATTGTGTGTGGTAACATTTCATCCTAAGATTTGTTAACAAAATAGTTGATCTAGGAGGGATTATGGTTAGTTTGATTTTCTTGGAAGGGTTAGAAGAAGAAGCTTTGGTGGAATTCATGGAAGAATGGTTTAAGGAAGATGAAAATGGTAAGAAGAATATGAAGAGTGACTTATTTAATTAGAAAGCATAGGATCAAAGTAGAAAAGCATGAGGAATAAAGGGATAGATTCCAAAAGTGGTTTAGCAAAATGCAGGAAGTTTAGCTTGGTCTAAGAGAGACATGTCAATGACAGAAATTAGGTAGTCACATGTTTAAATTTATGGATTTGATGGCATTGGTCCAACTTACTATGGCGTTGGTGTCCAAGATACTATTAGGGGGCCATTCTCTAGAGATAGGAAATTTTTTAGTTCTTCCTGGTTTTCTATAAGCCCTGTACAAAAGAAAATTTTCCTATTTTTTTCTTTTTACAATCAATTCTATTTCATCATGAATCATCTAACACTTAACAATTAAGTTCATAAAACTAACTATCCAAATTTCAATCAAAGAAACACATGTATGCATATTAACAAATAGATAAGCATGCATATTATCATATAGGATGATAAAATCGAAAGATCATCCAAGGCAAGTTATATTTCCCGTCACTACATACAAACGTTTACAAACTAAGTATATAAGTTTAAGTACTTAAGTTTAAATAAAGTAGTAAATTTATAGTTAATAATGTCACAAATGCACATTTCCCATATTGCTCATTTCTTTATATTCTCAAGTTTTTCTAAGGCTTTCGATTTGACCTTAATCTAACGATGTCATCTCGAATCTAAATAGACGGTTGATGATTTCGCGTTTTTGACGAGGTGTAAAAGGGTTCAAGTGAGTTTAATATTAGGTGGGTTTTGAAAAACTTAAGGAACTTCATTTGTTAACGAATTGACATAACGAATAGGGGAAGGAGTACTTGCACATGAGGTCCCTTTGTTATTTCCATCATCATCATCATCGTTAAGATGAGAGGAGAATGGTTGATCAAAGGCGGAGGAAGAAAAGGTGGAGTGATAACGCTCAAATTATACATGTTTTTATACGCGTTATCAATGCTTTTATATTATGATACTTGGTTTATATAAGAACTTTCGTTACTTATCGAGTATAAGTGCTATGGTAAGTTTAAGTAAGTGTGTGGACAGAAAACGAAGCAATAACGAGATTTGAAGCATAGTTGAGAAGTAAAACTCAAACTAAAAGCTTCGACACCTGTTTATGTTTTGGTATCACTGGTGTACTACTCCGTTTGACGCGATTCTGGCAAGCTACGCCGAGCGGAATTCAATTATCTACAACATTGAAAAGGCCAGTGTTGAAGTTGCAGTAAGTGCGGCGGTATTACCCAAAGTGCGGGCGCACTTTTGAGGCTGTGGAGAAAATTGAATGCAAGGCATTAAATGCTAAGTGCATTAAAATCACTAAGTTTGTTGGGCACAAATAAGTTTGTGCGGCTACTTTGTGCCCCGCTTCGAAAATATAAATACCTCTTCGGCTCTCCACTTTTCATATATTCTCTCACACAAATCATATCCACAACACATTCTTACGAAAGTAGTTTGGAGAGGAGGAAGGAGTAGTGGTGAGGGTATAGACCACATGATCCAAGCAACCCCTTCTACATCACAATCGTTCCACATGAACCACCAACGTATCATAAATTTCCCAGTTCTAACACCATATATAGACCACCTATCATCCATTTCCAGAATCTAAATACTTCTTACTTTGATTCTTAAAGGATTCACACCAAATTCTCTTAAGGTCATCACCATAAACCTTGTAACCAAACACTCCATTTGGTGATATGTTGCGGATTTCCAAAAGTTACTTAGTATATTCTGGGTTATTTTAGTAGCATTTGGTTGTTGGTTGATCATGAAACTATTAGTTTTGGTTTGGTGGTTGTTGTAGTCAAAATATTGGTATTGTTACGTTGTTCTCATATGTGAAACATGATATGATATTTGGATGATTTTTCTATGACTTATGAATATACATGTTTATGAATTCGATGTTATCTTGCTTGGATCCTTGTTTATCTTTTGGTATATCATTGCAATTAAAATAGTCTGAAAGGGTTTATTGTCTTGATGTATTTTGAACCATTTGTCTATGGCGTGTCAATATCATACTTGTGAGAATTGTGTGGTAAATTGATAATCAACCCAAGTAGAATGATGTTTAAGACCCTTCCTTATGTTGACCGACCGGGTTGGGAGGAATTCATATATACGCATGTTTGATATAAACTATTCTTAACGCGCTCGTGATGATGTAGTATATAGGCCGAAAGGATTCTATGTTATCATTGGTAGATATGCTTGTTATTATGATTGTCCGTCATGTATGACTTGTATGATTTTGTTTATATAAAGTTTGCAATATATATATCTTTTATGCTTGGTATCTTGCTTGCGTTATGCACACGTTTTGGCTATTTGATCTGTGACAATCATTTAGCTTTGTTACTTGATAAACAATCTGTGAATTGCTACAAATCCCGTGGAACGACCTGGAATTACCTAATACTATATTACACTCGAATAGGGTATACTTGCCTGAATGTTGTGTTTTTGGTCAAAATCGGTATTTCTAGTAATTATAAATTTAAAGCTTGTAAAAACACACATCAAGTTTTTGGCGTCGTTGCCGGGGATTTGTTTAGTTGTTTCCAGATTGTTTGCTAGTCTTGTGCATGTTTCGTGTGTTTAAAATATCTTAAATCTCTTAAAATATGTCTCCTGTTGCAGAAAGTGCGACGACTCTTTCTGTTGTGCGCGAATTCCCTGTTCCCGTTTCTTATTTTGAGGTTTATGCCAAGTGCGCGGTTTCACACCAATACCAACCGTTTCGACTTGTGAACCTTGTCCATTAGTGATGATTTAATAAAAAATTATAACTCGCTACAGTTGTTTTGGTTCGATGAACCAAAAAATCATTTTTCTTCAGGAAGTACGCCGCACATACAATTTGTGTACCGGTTTTCCTAAAAACCCAAGAAGTACGCCGTACTTTACCCAAGTACGTAGCACTTTCTGCAAATTTTCACAAACATAATCTGATTTAAAACCAAAACCCAAACAAAACCCCCAAATTTCTAGTCTCAAGTATGTGATCATTTGAAATTTTATTTTATATGATTTTATGCCTTGTACAGTTGTGGATATTTAGGTTGTCATTAAAAAAATCAAAAAGATTTTTAATTATTTTTGCTTATTTTTTATTACTGGCATGTTCCTATGTATATAATAAAAATCATGCTTTTGTTAGATTTTAGGTTCTCTTGTGTGCATCTATTAAAATTCTAAAAATTTGTTGTCCAAAAACTATGTTCACCGCCTCTTGTTATTAAGTGCGTCGTGTTTTCTCAACATAAAAAAAAATCAGTTTTGTATAAAAATAATAATCAGATGAAATTTCTTTTTGTTTTATCAATTGTGAGTATTTGTAATGTGTTTTTTTATTTGTTTTTGCATGTTTGCTTGTTTGTGTGTGTTTGCTTGCGTAATTTTTTTTTGTCAAAACTATAAAAAGAAATTTAAAAAAAGAGTTCTGTATTTCCTTTTGTTTAGTTGGTTTGTTTGTGTTTGTCTATTTTGAGTTTGCCTGTGTTTGTATTTGTGATATTAAATAATAAGTAAAAAAATAAATCTAAAAACGTGTTTTTGTCATAATAAAAACATTTTGAATATTTGAATATTTGAAGAATTATAAAAAAATTAGGTTATAAGTACGCCGCACTTTCTTTCAAGTGCGACGCACTTCTGGTTTGAAATAAATAATAATAAATAAATAAAACTAAATAAAAATAAGTTATGAATATACATATCTAAAATGTATATAATTTATATTATATATATATATATATATATATATATAATATATAATGCTTTATATTATATATATATGTATATATATATATATTTATATATATATATCATGGTATATATATATATATGTAGAATATAATTCTTTACTTACATAATTATTGTGTGCTAACAATATAAAATATATATCAAACCCAAAAATATTTGTTTTAATATTTTCTTTGTAGTTATAAGTTTTCATACCATAAATAATTATTATGTGCTTAATATGTATTTGTCTTTAAACCAAAACTCATTTAAAAAAAATTAAAAATCCAAAAATATTTTTTGTGTTTGTTTTAGTGAATTGTGTATAAATAAAAAATTCAAACGAAAAATAAAAAAATATAAAAATATTTTGAACTTTGTGGGTGTGTTCGCTGAAAACCCGCACGATCTATATCGTCCACTCGGGCCTACGAGGGGTTTTAAAAAAGGGGGGGCTGTTGCATATGTAAATGCAAACGATGCCTAACCACTAAACCCTATACAAAAACCCTAAACCCCTAACCACTAAACCATATGCCAATAACCATAAACCCCCTCCATAACCACTAATCCATATACCAAAAACTCTAAACCTCTAACCACTAAACCCTAAACCCCTAACCACTGAGTATAATATCACAAGTGATATATACATAAACTTTAAAATATATACCAAAATCCCTAAACCCCTAACCACTAGGTATAATATCACAAGTGATATATACATAAACTTTAAAATATATACCAAAAACCCTAAACCCTTGACCACTACCCTATACTAAAAACCTAAACCTCGAACCACTATGTGTAATATCATAAGTGATATATATAGATAAACTTTAAAATCTATAACCAAAAACCTAAACCCCTAACCACTAAACCCTATACCAAAACCCATAAACCCCTAACCACTAAACCCTATACCAATACCTTTATAAAGTAAGATTCACCCGTGGCTTAACATTTATTAACCCTGACATTGTAGTATCACCAGTGATAAATAAATAATAATAATATCTTACGTGATAAAGTAATATAATATGACATTAGTCATGGTATTCCATATATAATTAATATCACATGTGATAAAGCAATATAATGTGGCACTAACTGTTGTTATTTTTGAAATTCTTAACATGTAATCAATGTTATGTATCACTTGTGATATTATACTGTTAGTAGGATGTTAGCCTTAAAATATGTTGACAAATTCGAAATTACATTAGTTATCATTAGGCAAGACTTGCAAGGACTAGAATTGTTAAGTTAGAATAGTTTCCCTAGTCTTGACCTATAAATACCCCCTCCATACTTCCATGGAGGGGTGATGATTCATTATATTTTCTCATAAGGTGAGGATTCAGTGTGTTATTTCTCTCTCTAAAACACATACACATCTTTTCCTTTCTCTCTCTAAATAATATGGCTTACTTCTTGTTTAATCCTCCCCGACCTCCGAATCAAAGTTAGCTAGTGTTTCTTATTATGTACAATTGGTATCAAGAGCTAACCGGGGGTGTTTTGTATTCGTGTGTTGTGTTGTGTTGTTAGAGTTTATCAGCTTATTTTACTTACTATAAGCTAATATTTGTGGCTTAATTCTAAAAACAATTGTCATTTTTTTGTGCTATTTAACTAATTCTGCTTTTATAACAGTTGTCGTTTTTGTTAAGTTTTTTTTGTCTCTTTGTTTCCAAAATCTTAACAAACAGATCTGGTCCTTGATTTTATCCCACATATTATTTTTGATCTTTCTATAAGCTCATTTGAGCAGTTTTTTGTTCTTTTCCTCGTGGCTTATTTTCGTGTATAAGAGCTTATTAAAGCTTGTTTGTGGTTTGCTTATCTTCTTGTTGGTGGTCCATGGTTCAACAAGAAAAGAAGAAGACGAAGAAGAGGACAATGTTCGGTTTTTGTTTTTTTGCCAACCGAACAAGTGACAAGTTTGTTTGTACCGAACAACTAAAATCTTTTGGAACCGAACAACTAAAGATCATTGCAAACCGAACAACTTACAATCTTTTGGAACTGAACAACTAAAGATCATTGCAAACCGAACAACTAAAAATCTTTAAGAACCGAACAACAATCTCTAACCTAACTCATCTCATCGTCACATCCTCATCACAACACCAAACCAAATCTAAAACTATACCTACATCTCTTCGTCACAACATATCCACAACATCCAATCCATCTCCTCCAATAACACCAAGACTCGAACTCAAACTTAAATTAAATGTAACAGGATCTCAGTTTCGTGTCTAGGTCTCATAACCCACAATCTTTTTGAAGATTAAACACTTGCACATCATAGATCCTTCGAAAGCAGTGCTTTATCTTTCAATATTCAAAAGTAAAGATAAATTTATAACAACTATGTTATAGTCTATCTTTGTTTCGTTGTAAATCAACAACAAGAAAATAAATCAACCTACCTAAGACCTTATTTAAAGATCTAGCAGCCATAGAATCTCTTCTCTTCGTGAGATTATCTGCTTAATATAGTGGATCTTTTGCACTTGGTGTCTAAAAGCTTGAAAGTGGAACGAATAAGTGGTATGAGGTTTTGAGCTATTGCGAATGTATCAAATGGCTGCATGTTTTTTTGTTGCTTGATCTATTATTGAAATGAAAAGATTGGGTAGAAAGATTGTTGTATCTGCGTTGGAAGAGAGAAGGTGTGATGGAGATATAAGCTTGGGTTGAAGCAGATCTGTAGAAAGATGAAAGAGAGAGGTGGTGTATTTTGGATTAGGGTTATAATAAGTTGAGAATGATTAGGGGTTAAGATACTTTTATACCCCTAATTTTGTTTGGACCGGGTACGCGATTGGGCCGACGTTTCTATCATTAGTGTGGGCTGAAACTTTGGGATGAAATTATAAAGCAACCGTGTATAAGTTAAAGTCTGGGATGAGTTATATTTAATTGGACTGAGAAATTCATAACAGGCCGAATGTGATATTGGATTTGGGCTGGACTTGATTGAGTTATAATCCAAAAATTTACATAGTTGTGGTGCTAGTAATTATTGGATTAAGCCGGTTACAAAAACGCTTTCACGACAAGTTGGACTAGACAATGTTTATTCGTTAACGACAATTCAAAACAACATTTGTCCTAGTTCAACAACTTTCACGAACAACAACACAACAAATACGATACATAACACTAAAAACGATCCAAATAAGATTCACTAAAACGTCAAAACGGCTAAAGATTTAGATTACGATGACAAGTGATCACGAAGTTGATTTTGTATCCCTTATTTGAGATTGAAGTGGGTTTCACGAAGGCGTCTACTTATTTCATCATCGAGACTTCCTTCTACTTTCTACCCCTTTTCTTCAAACCCAATCTATCGATTGATGACTTGCTTGAACGTATACAGCTTATGATTAAGACTTGGATTATCTAGTTATTTCATGATGTAAGGAGTTACATTGTAGTGCTCACAGGTTATAGCTATCAATTAAAGGAGTTACATTGTAGTACTCAGTGTCACACGCAGATGTCGTTGTGGATAATTTTAAGAGGTGGTGTACTTCTTATACTTTTTGGACTGGGTATAGAGTACTTATAGATTTAATCTTGCACCATTCTTCAATCAACAACAGTGCAAGATTATGTAACAAATTTGGGGGATTCTACTTCATTTTCAAGTTTGGTATATCGAGTTTACTTTACCAAGTAGTCACAACAATAGCTGACAGAATAAGAGGTTGGTAAGTTAGCCATAGAGTTTAAAGGTTGAGATGTAATTAGCAATTCTCACAAGATATTATTGTGCTATTCCACGACAATGATAATTCAAAGTCTAAGCAAAATTCTCAAAGTTCTTCAACGACATTCATATACAAGACCTTGATTATACCAAGTTTTCTTGATTCTTGATTCATCTCCTCTATGGTTTCTGAAGACAAGAGAGTAATGGTTCGTTTGGAATTCAAGATTTGTGCTTAAGACAAGAACTTCTCGAGTATATGGGCGTACACGACAATGATGCTTCCAAAAGTTCGCAACCATCATGGGGGGAAATGTGTACATCCGGGACTTAGTTGACTTTGATGTTACCATGTCAACTTCTAGAGGGAAGTAGTGTAGACTACTTTACTTAGTATGGTTTATGAAGTATTCTGCATACGTGAGAAGAATTATTGTTGATTTCTCGCATGTACCCCCGAACGAATATTCACCAAGACCCAATGACAAGTAGCAGTAGTATTTGGTGTGGTTTTTCTTTTATATAATTTCGCCATGCACGTCAATGACATATAGAAGATGGTTGAAGCTACATCAAAGTTTTGGAATCTGCTCAAAAAAAGGATGTTGGTTTGGGGGGAAGCTGATTTAGAAACTTCGCCAAAAAGGAGTCTATGAAGAAAGCTTTTCAAGACATGATGCATGAATTGGGGGGAAGTAAATCCAACTCATGCATACTACAATGGTTCATGTACGATTAAAGACACAGAAGATCCAAGCTGGAGTACAAATTTTAAGACCAGGAGAACTCAGAAGACATCTTCAGCTTTGGAAGCGCTTTGGAAGACGTTATTTTATTGTAATTGTACTTGTTATGAATATTATAAGTAATTTCGTATGTCCACATATTGGGAGGAAGATTGTTAGCCTTAAAATATGTTGACTAATACGGAATTACATTAGTTATCATTAGGCAAGACTTGCAGGGACTAGAATTGTTAAGTTAGAATAGTTTCCCTAGTCTTGACCTATAAATACCCCCTCCATACTTTCATGAAGGGGTAAGGATTCATTATATTTTCTCATAAGGTAAGGATTCAGTATGTTCTTTCTCTCTCTAAAACACATACACGTCTTTTCCTTTCTCATCCTAAATAATATGGCTTACTTCTTGTTTAATCCTCCCCGACCTCCGGATCAAAGTTAGCTAGTGTTTCTTATTATGTACATAGGATTAAAAGGGTTAAAACATAGTTTTGTGAGAAAATAGTGTTTTAATTTAATTTTCATAAATTATGTTTGATATATGGTTAGATAGGTAAAGATGTTTATTTTTTAATGTCAAACATGATGAACCATTTAATGTTTTACATAAATACTTACCCTCATTTCATGACATTATTTTGAGTGTTCGAACGTACCAATATATTATATCACATGTGATACTTCAAGTAGGTTTGATGATAAAAAATAAAATTCTTTGATATTCACCAACTTCTATAAATAAACTGTTTTGATTTGGAGGTTCAAAAATTATGTATGATAAATAATTGGAAAGCTAAGGATATATACTTTTCAATGCCAAAAATGATGAGTCCGTTGAAGTTTCACACAAATATTTATACCCGTTTTACGAAAATGTGAAGTGTTCTAACTTACAGATTAGTGTAATATTACACGTGATATATCAAACAAAATACTACACCGAGAAAAAACAAAAAAATACAAAAAAAAAGTTTGTCGAAAGTATATGAAAGTGCCCCTCTATTGAAAGATAATTTAATGCTCGTCACGATGGTGTAATTTATGTATCTTAACGTTTTGCGGTTTTTGCGATATGTAATTTTTGAAAATAAGGGTGAAAGTGTGTTTTAATTAAAAAACACAAAAGTAAGAAGGGGTGGTGGATGTTTTTTAAGGTTTAATCTTATCCATTAAATAAAATTAAATCTTAGATTAATCCCCATCATTAATTAAATTCAATTGGATGGTGGAGATTTGTCCCTTGGTATGTGAGGAGAAACTAGTATGCAAATGAACTTTTCTCTTAAATTCTTATACTTAAGTAGATACGCTTTTTTTTTAACGGCAAATGGAATTTTATTAAAAAAGGGCTAGAAAGAAACTAGCAGACGAAATACACGCAAAAACGATCCAACAAACAAAGAACGAAAAGGAACATAAAAACTCTAACGAAACGAACTCGCAAAACAACCAAAGGCTATTAGAATAAGAAAGATCCCACCATAGCGCCAACTGAATTAACTCCCATGAACGAAACCGAACACCCGAGGCATCATACCAAAAAGCGATCTAACCAGCATCCTTTGTTTGTCTCGATAAGGCATTATGAAGAAGAAAAGCTTCTTTAACGTTGCCATAATAACTCCAAATCTGAAGATCGCTAGGAAAATAATCTTTCCACGAACGTAGTTGCGCGAGAGAGAACAACCCGTGTATATTTCCATTGGGGTCTCTATAGCTCCATCGTTTATCAGAATCTATCTCGTCACTAGTTAGAGGACCAATATAATCAATCCACGAAGAACCAGACTCAACAGCAATATTTAAATCATTACCCGGGGGTGTAGATGGAGGCGCAATGATGGAGTCTTTTTCAGGAGCAATAACTGGCGTAACATCCTCATTATCATCAGTGGTAACATTACCACAATCACCCTGAGAATGAACTCCAAGAATCTCACCAGCATCATCTTCCAAATTCTTTTCCATGCAATCCTTAATACACCCATCATTATACAAGACCGAATCATCACGAATCTCGCCTTCTTCAAAGGAGTCCACAAGATCACTTTCCACCCCACGAACATCCTCCTCTCGCAAAACCCGACTAGAAGGCGACACCGAATCATTGTTAACATTCTTAGGGGAATCTGAATCACAACTATCGACATCCAAATGCTCCTCATTTTCCAAACTTTCATCCAAACTAGGACCCTCTGCATCCTTCCTTTCCAGAGGATTAGACTCGGAATTGACCTCCATCGATTCAATATTGGGCGCCCAATATGCAAACTCAGTAGCGATAATACGATAAGTCCGATTACGATATGAAACTATAAAGGACTCTATCACACGATGTAAAGACTCTGTAAGGACACAAACCTTCCCATGAGACATTGGTCCATCACTTACCATATCCGTAAACACGCTGCTTCCCCACCGACCACCCAACTTCTTATAAACCTCTGGAGCCCATGATGCCAATGGCAGACCCACCAGGTCTATCCAAACACATCTTTCATCTGGAATAAAATCGTGAGAAACATCTTTGAACTCCAAAAATATCTCTTTTAACGCCTTTGAAGTCTTGACGCTTTCCACTTGATCCATAGAGTCGAATTCCAACCAAACCCAACGTCCCCCAACATATCTAAGACCAACATCATCGAATCCCTCAGAAGACATATGTTTTAGAAGCTCTGAAATGACACTTAAATCTTTAACTTTAGCAAGAATACTACGCTCCATACCATCCAAATCAATACAATCGTCTACCGAGATAGACATCACCGCTTCATTACCCGCTTCCTTATATACCTTGTTACAATCCGACACCCCCACAGATTCTGCTCCAGCATTACTTGTACCGTATTTGCCCGACATGTCCACTGATTTGTTGCCCAGGACCGCTTTAGCATACGAGTTAAAAGACTGAAAAACATTTTCGTTGATACTAACAGATTGAGAGTTCGAACCTACACTGGGTTTGCCGTCCCCAGAACGTTCCACAGGTCTATTATAAGTTCGACCATACTTCGCCACATCGGCAAATAAATGAAAACCACCCATCCATGCCGTTCTTAGATTGGAAACTAACTGATTGATATCATTAACGTTTATAAAACGTACAAAACCAAATCGATGACCCGATTTGGATCTCTTTGCAGCTATGTAAACATCGATCACCACACCCCATTTGTTACAAATATCCCAAAGATCTTGGACCGACGCATTCCATGGGATATTAGAAACAAAGATTGATGAAAACGACTTATGTTCCTCACGAAAATTAGGATGGGATTTGTTGGGAATACCTTTGTTACGTTGCTCTTGACGACGATTATTATCGAGATGATCGTTCCTTTTGCTTTCTGAATAATTATTAGATCGGTGACCTGTGCCAATTGCCATCGTTATTTAACAACAGAATAGCCAAGATCCGAAAATAGGATTGAAAACGCCTATCATTTGTGAAGATGGGGATTAGGAGGCGTGAGGGAGATGATTAGGGTTTGGCTTATGCTATATACTTGGGTTAGATGGGAGTGGTTATACCTCTTCTTAAATACTACCTTAGTCTATTACTATATTTACTGTTTCTTGCAATTTCCATTGGATTGGAATAGTTAGATTATTTTTTAATAGCAGATTAGCAGGTATGATTATGTAACTCTTTGGATCTCTATTTCTCTAGCTTCTTGCTAGAAGTTTTTGAAAATTATAAAAATAAAAAATAAATAAAAACTGAAAAAATCAAGAGGATACAAAAAGCTTTTTAAGAGGTACCAATAACCAACCCCAATACAATAATTGATTGATGTCGGTCCCTTGATAACTACCAAAGGGACACCTTTTATGGAGACTTTATAAACAAAAACTTAGTCAAAATTATACGATAATACTGCAGATCGAGTACATACTATACTATTGCTACCCCCTACCATCTCTACTCCCTTTAGTATATGTTATATTGACAGGAAAAGACAGTTGTATTTTTGTTCCGTAATTTTCACATTTTACAGTTTTTAAAGGGATGAAAAAACTTTTGACACGAAGGCCGACGGATCGGTTTTCACTTCGGCAAAAGAAAAACCCATAAGACAACTTTCTGCTTCGTATTGTTCATGTTTTACTGCTTTTGACCTATCAAACCTTATATTTTCAGTTTCAATTTTTTTATTTCATAGTTTTATAATACAAACAAAATTATAAAAATTAAAAATTAAAAAAAAAAACTTTAGGAGGTATTTGCATCACTTTTGGGGGGTCTTAATAACCTCCCCCTTTAGTTATATATGAAATCAAAGCATGATTAGTTTGACATAATATGTTATTCTTTAACATCCGAATTATTATGAATGAGATTTTGGTGAAACAATAATTTTTTGATGTATCTGATGCGACTTGAGTCCAAATTCGCTTTGCCAATGACAAAACAGGTAACCCTAAATGTATTCGAACCATATTGTGCCCAAGTTCATTGCTTTTTCAAACAATAAACTCTTCATGTAAGGTGACAGTATAGTTTTATGATACGTGCTAATTCTTAGTGTGCTGTTTAGCCTAAGCGGTATCGCGCTCATTAGCAACCGGTAATCCGTGTTAAGTCGGATGTCATAGATAGATTTCGTTTGCAAGATAATAAAAGAAATGACTCTTCTCATATACATGTTTATTATGTAGTTAAAGTAAATTCTCAGTTTCTTGTAAAAAGTCACAATCTATCTTGTATTAGCTTCACTTAACAAAGCTATATTATGGGTAGACTCATATCTATAAGTGGTCAGGTTAAAAAAAATTACGACACTATATATAGACTAAGAGGCCAAGGTACACCGCCACATCAGCGTCACATAAACTTTAACATTTTAACATCAACATACAAAAAAACCCCTGCAATCACAACACCGCATAACATCACTTTTTTAGAACCCATTTTTTTATTTTCTTTCTATTTTCTCATATAAACTATTTCATATACTAAATTAAAATACAATTTTAATTCAAAATAAAAAAAAATAAAACAACGAAAAGCAAAAGTTGATATAAAATATGTTGGGCCACACAAAAAACACACGCATTGTATAATATACTCAAAACCATGTCAGCGGCGTCGTTTTGATGCTGGACTCCTGACATGGTTTTGGGCTCCCACTTGGTTTTCGTTTTGATGCCAGCGGCCCAATTGGTTTTCGTTTTTTTTCTTCTTTTTTTTTTAAATTTGTCAAAACCGCCCTTGAAGTTTCTATTATTTACGACTTTTTTATATACCAAACTTTATTTATCAAATATCTAACAAATATGTAACAATTTTTTATATAAAAGATATACCGATGAAAAGGTCTCTGAATAACGAACAAAACTATATGTTTTAGGCGTGCATATGATTTTGTATCAAATGTTAAAATTTAATATATATTTTTCAAAAAATAAAAAAAACTTCCAGAACACACCCTTAACCTACCTAATAATTTTAAAAAATAACCATAAAGTTATTTCGTTAGCCAAAACCGTAACAAATAGTCAGTCGTCCACACGTCTAAAAAAAATACAATCATCAGCAACAAACTAGCCCCGTGGCAACGGGCGGGTACGCTCCACTCTCTTGTTATCCATATTTGTCATTATTCTTCATCCTAACACACACTGTTAACACACACATAATCAACACACACACCAAAAACCAAATTAAAACGAAAAAAAAGAAAAAAAATGTACGTTGTAACGAACGTTGAGGGGGGGGGGGGGACGCGGGGACCAACGCCGTTGTAACTTGCTATGGAGCGGTGTCGTAACGCGGCTTAACGTCATGCCAGGTAAGCATAACACCCGACCCGGCGTTATGGTACCTAAACAAAATATATGACACAACATCTGAGAATAAGGTTCATTTTAAAAACATCTAAGATTTTCTACAAAACTCTACTATGGGGCAATAATCCATGAACTCTTTTGAGTCCGCTCCTAAGAACATCTCTAATGTATGTAATGAAAATTCGAATTATTTTAGTACAAAACAATAATCTTTTAAGAATATGCTTACACTAAAAATAAGTTACTCCAATATACTACACTAAATCTTACACTGTAATTTGTTTCTTTACTTTTAACTTTATAACAATGGTCATTAAAACTCTTAATTGAGCCACTAAGGGATCGATTCATGAAATATAAAGTGAGCTATAACCCTCAAGAGGATGCCCCTCTCAAGTTTGCAGAGGTTATTGTGGATGTGGTTTGAATGATCTTGTGCTTCTTGAGAAGGGAAATGTAATCATGGGGTTATGATTTTTTTTTGAAAATATGAACATGTTCCTGGTGGTAGTATATGAGAGAATAGTTGGGGTTCGTTTGGTAGGACGAAATGAAATATCAAAGGAATGGAATAAACGACGTAATGGAATGAATAGTGTAATGTAATGATTCATTACCGTTATTAATCATGTTTGGTTTGTATGGTAAGACGTAATGAATCAATAATAAAAAGACTAAAATACCCATTGATGATAGAATTTTTTTTAATGTGGTTAGTTAATTGTGGTGTTTTATGTAATTTTTATTTCATTTCGGGATGTAATGAAAAAAAAGGAGGGGACCCTAAGGAATGATTTTGGTGTAATGGGTCATTCCTTGTAATGAGTCATTACATCCTATAATTGTAAACAAACAACATTTTTTCATTACATCGTAAAAATCTTTTACATTCCCTCTTTGATTACAACGTACCAAACACTACGTTGGTGTTTGGAATAGCTACCAGAGATGAGCAGTGTAGTATCATCCGAGATCCCACATTAGTGTCTGAGATATGAGTTGTTTGGTATTCGAGATACCCTGTATCTTTTACTTTGTATTCTCTAATTTGTTTTCAAAGGAGTAGGCTTGTCTACTTCCTTTTAGTATTGATATAATTCTAGTATTTTAATTAATAAATGGTTCAACTTTTCAAAAAAAAAACAAATGAAATATAAAGTGATACGAACGTGTTCACATCATTTCTATTACCAAAACAAAAAACAAACGTTGACATCAAAGTGAAACTCAGCTCTAACTTGTTTAAACCATGAGTTAACAACGTTAACAACTTCTATACACTATAAAACTAGTTATAACGATGAACTTTTGAGCTTTGTTGAATGTTATAATTATTTTAACTTATATAAAAATCAATATAGAGTAACATAATAAACAAATAACATGCATCAAAATAACTTTTTTTTAACGGCAATTTATTAAAATCTAGCAAGGAGCTAGAAGAGATTACAAAGTAAGGTAACTAGAACATTTCATCCAATCGTTCCAATTAAATTTAGATTTACATCTATGAGAACACCAAGAATAAGACAAACGAACTATGTCTTCAAAGAGACCCTCCAAGCGCGGCATGTTAGAATCGAATAAGACTTGGTTACGAAAATTCCAAATAACCCACCACATGACGTAACAAGTGCCTTCCAAAATCCCTTTAAGATTCAAAGGTAACCGGATGTTACTGAGCCAAATAAGCCAATCTCCATACGAGTAAAAGTCTTGAACATCCTGATCCCACCAACGAGCAACCTTATGCATCAAAGAGCGGCTCAAGTGACAAGAAAAAAGAAGGTGATAGGTTGACTCCACAGATATACTACATAAGGGACAAAGGATGGAAGGAATGTCGACACCTCGTAAAGAAATATTAAGTCTAGATGGCAATTTATCCAACGAAACTTTCCAAGCAAAAATATTAATCTTAATGGGCACGCTATTAACCCATCGAGTAGGCACATCTACTTTTGGCAACAATGTGTCATCAATAAAAGAGCGAGTCTACTTTACCGAAAAGTCACCTGATGATTCCAAGTTCCAAACCCAGCGATCCAAACTTTGTGAAAGAATAACATGGTCCAAACTGTTGCGAAGCCTAGTGACTTGATCCTCTTCGATTCCACCTCTAGGCATTCTTCTAAAAGAAGAAATCAAGGAAGTATCCCTCAAATTATCAGCTATAGATATGTTCTTATCTAATTCCAACAAAAAAAGCCTTGGATACGTAAGCTTTAGAGGAACCTCTGAAAGCCAACAATCTTCCCAAAACGAAGAGTCTTCACCACTGCCAACTTTTTTTTTACAAAAGAAAAAAGATCAATACCTTTAGTAGAGAGCCATTTGAATTCACGAATAATATCCATCCAAGGAGAACTGCGCGAAGTAACATCTTGCAAGCTATCAAGAGCACCTTTCTTACCATACATTGCCTGAATAACACGAAACCATAAGGAAGTGTCCTGGGAGATAAAACGCAAAATCCACTTGAAGAAAAGGGCTCGGTTAAAAGCGAAGAAACTTAAAACACCAAGACCACCATTTTTTTTGGATGCTAAAACCTTCTGCCATCCGATCAACACAAGCTTCCTACTCGAATTGGACACGCCATTGAAAAAATTCCAACGAATCGACTCCAAAATTCTAAGAACTCCCATAGGACTTGAAGGAGGACATTTGATATAAAGGTAAGGAACTTAAGACAGACTTAATTAAAGTAAGCCGTCCACCAATTGAGAGAGCTTTTAATTTCCATTTGGATAAACGAGAGGATAGCTTACTAATAACCTCATCCCAAGAATTACGTCTAGACATTAAGCCGCCCACTTTAACACCAAGAAAACTAAACGGAGAAACAAGCGTAGAGCAACCAATAGACTCAGCTGCTGAACAAACTTCGGCTTGAGGAATACCAATGCCCATGAGCTTGCTTTTATGCAAGTTTATCTTGAGCCCCGAAGCTAAGAAGAAACAGTTAACCACATTAACAATAATAGTAACATTTTGCTTACCCCATTTTCCAACAAATACCACGTCATCGGCATAAAACAAGTGCGAAAGAGTTAACGAGTCATCAATATGAAAACCCTTATAAAAACCCGCTTGTACCACTTTATTAAAAGAAATATGCAAACTTTCCATGATTAGAATGAAAAGAAAGGGAGATAAAGGATCACCCTGCTTCAGACCTTTGTAAAATTTAAATTCTTTTGACGGACTTCCATTAATAAGGATGGAACCCATAGAAGAAGATAAGCAACCTTGAATCCATTTGCGCCATTTAACTCCAAAACCAAACTTATTTAACACATCGTCTAAATAATCCCATCTCACCGAATCAAAAGCCTTTTCAAAGTCCACTTTAAAGATCATGGCGTTAGATTTTTTGTGTTTACACCACGACAAAAGCTCATTAAGAATAAACGGGGCATCAAGAATTTGGCGTTTAGAAACAAAGGCCGATTGGACATCACTAATAAGGCTCGAGATGACAAGACTCAGCCGGTTTACTAAGATTTTAGCAATGATCTTCTACACACAACCTATTAAGCTTATAGGTCGAAAATCTTTAACCACCTTAGCATCTTGCGTCTTAGGAATTAAAGCAATAAACAAAGAGTTGCATCCAGGTGGAAGAATACATGAGGAGAAGAATTCTGAGATTGCAGCCACAACATCTTCGTCAATGATTTTCCAGAACCTACGAAAAAATTCGAAGGTAAATCCATCAGGACCTGGTGATTTATTAGTACCACATTCCTAGACCGCTTTTTTGATTTCCTCATAGGATATATTCTTTTCCAGATCATCAAGCTGATCCGAAGTCAAAACATTAGGAAAAAGATATTCGAGGACGACTCTAGGAGAGTTTGGAGTAGCGAATCTATTAGCAAAGTGGTTCAATAATTCTTGTTTTACATTGGATGGATCCATAATCCATTCACCCTCGGCTAACACTCCACGGATAGCCAATTGGGATCTTTTTTTATTGATAATGCCATGGAAGTATTTCGAATTTTCATCACCCTCAATAGCCCAACGTATTTTAGCTTTCTGAAGCAAGTCAAGAGAAGTTTTGGAATTGAGATCAAAAAGCTCATGTAACAGCTTAGCTCTTTCGTTGACAAGCTCCTCATTACCATTTCCAAGATCAATAATTTTATCCAAATCAGATAGACAATTCTGAATGACCATTTTGGTACTATTCGAACGCAACTTTTCCTCACTGAACCATTGTTTGATCGAAGTTTTGAGAGATTGAAGTTTCTTCTTTAATTTAATGATGCTATTCTGTTCCAACAAGGCAGAAGACTTCCATGAGTCTTCCACCATTTTATCAAAACCATTCTTATTAAACCAAGAATGAAAAAGACAAAAAGGAATAGGGTCGTAGTCAACATTTAGCTTATGCATAAGAATAGGACGGTGATCGGATAAATGTCTATCAAAGCATAAAGCCGATAAAGAAGGAAATATCGTTAACAAACCTTCAGAAATAAGAAATCTGTCAAGTTTACTCATCTTGGAAGTGGATTTATGAGCCCAAGTATACGAGTACCCTTCCATGGGGAGATCAACCAAGCCAACAAAGAAATGAAGTCATTGAAGGATTTAGCCCCATGCGGATTAAACAAAGTGCCAAATCTTTCATTAATCGACCGCACTTCGTTAAAGTCTCCTAAAAGAACGCATTCTCCATCCCAAGTATCAATCAAATGGCCGAGAAACTCCCATAGCATTCTTTTTTCATTTAGATCCTGAGGTGCATAGACAGTAATGATGAGAATTTTAGTAGTCGAAGGAATCCAAGTACCCCTTAAAGCCACAAACGAGTCAGAAACAGTAGAATTATCTTTATGAAATAAGTTTGGATCCCATGCACACAGGATACCACCAGAAAATCCCACAGATGGACTTAAAACATAATCAAAAGCGAAGTTCCCCCAAAGCGCCTTGATAGAGAAGAGATCAATACTCTCCATTTTTGTTTCTTGTAAAGTAACAAAGCTAACTCGGTGTTTTGAATTCAACTCCTGGATCCACCCTTTCTTAGCCTTTTGGCCAAGGCCTTGAATATTTAAAGACAAGAAATTCATCTAAAAACATTATGATCTCCTTGAGCACCAATAATCGATTCTATGTTTTTCTGACATCCTTCCATGTTGTATCCCATAGCATGACCAACTTTAATCAGTTCGTCCATAACATCCAAAAGAGAACCTCCTGATTTAATCGAGGAAACTCCTATGGATTCGTTGACATCAGAAGCTACACCATTATCCTTAGGTTGCACTTCCTTTGCTGAGTTAACTTCCTTTTCGTTATTTTTCTCCACATCAGGTGTGAACCCATGAGGAAATTGAGGGTCAGATTTATCCGATGTAACATTGTTCATATTATTTTCCATCACAACCTCTTCTTTGTTCTTCTTCAAAAGACTATAAATATTAAATGGGTCAGCCGACATACTAGGATTCACTGGACTTTTTGAAACTTGCTTAAACACCAGATCATTTTCATTCATACAGCTAGATTCTTAAACGTGATCAATTTCGTTGTCCTTCATTAAGTTCTCATTATTATTCTCCAAATCATTTTCAATCGATTCTTCTCCAGAAGAGGAGTTATCATCCTTTTCATCTTTGAAATTCGGATACCAAGGTTCTAGTTCTTTAACACGAATCCAAAATAGTTTACCATTCACAATTAC
>BQNB010057619.1:14766-38134 GCA_026074375.1 Tanacetum coccineum | reverse complement strand
AAGACGTAAAAACTGAAATTCTGGAATTGACTCATGTTCATGGACTTGTATCTCCTAATCTATAAATGGTACAAACACATGGTTTTCACTCCTGGAAAGCACCTGAAGTCTAGTTTTCAAAACATTAATCCAATCAATCAACCCATTTACCAATCCATGGGAAATGGATTTTTACTAACCGTAAGTCAAAACAGAAAGTTGACAAAATTTCTACTCCTTACGGAAAAGACCGTAATTCCTAATCTATAATAGAAATGGATGTGAGGCCAAATTATGGAGCTTCCCTAAGATGTATAGTACTTACCCATGCTTTAAAACTTAAACTTTTAGTTCAAAAACCTAGAGATTAACACATTTTCTAATCAAAGGTCCAGACTTGACCTATTTTCGTATTTTGACCATGACTTCCTCATCCAAAGGAATTGGTTGACCATCCAATTATCACATGATGCTAAGACCTATATCTATTCAAAAATATAATCTAATCACAGGCTCCAGGCCAAAAATATTTGAGAAAACATACGTTTTTGCAACTTATTTAAAACAGTCCGTATGAAATCCATCCAAACCTATTCTAAACTCATCCAAGACACAATCAAACCTCATGCAATGCTACTATGCATCTCCTAAACATATCCCATACTTCATAGCATAAATTTTTAGATCAAACCAAAGATCATAAGATCAAGATCATGCATGCCTCAAAAGAATTAAAATCAAGCACATGCATCTCCATAAAAATTAGACAACCATTTAGGGTTTTTAAGGATGTCTTACAACACAAAATAGAAGCAAGAAAAGGATCAAACACAAAGACCCCTTTAAATAACTTAGCAACTCAGCCCATATTCTTCATGAAAGATGATTTTTAATGGTGATTAAATATCAAGAAAGATAGTATTAACAAAGGAGGTTTAACTAGTGAGAAATTTAGCTAGAAAATTTGAATGGTGATGGTGTTTTGTGCTTATTTTGGGATGGAAAGGAGAAGAGGGAGGGACACGGGTGGAGTTTTTGATGTTAGCTATGAGAAGTGAGATAGTGGAACATTGGTTTTGTTGAGTTGGTGCATGCATTTGCATGTATGTAGTGAAGGAGAGGTTGCCACATGGTTTAACCATGTGGCTCCTCTTGTGCCGCCCCTCATGGAAAGATGGGGAAAGTTTATTAGTTGTTTTCGGGTTAAATTTTAAGATAGGTGGGTAGTTTTGAGGCTAACGGATAATAGCGAAAATTATTCCGAGAGTTAAGGCGGAACCACGAAGAGAAAACGAACAAGATAAAAACAGTTTTACATAAATCGGGATACTTTTCTAAAAATTTAAATTACTTAGGGTTTAAGATGGATAATAATTCTAAGCATGGCTCGTAAATAATTAAAATGATGATTTTTAATAAAAAAGACTAAAATTAATAAAATGTAAAATTTTAAAATTTTGAAAATAAATTAGAGTTCGGAATAAATAGTGACCTTAAATACGGGGTTTTACACTTATTCTTGCTAATTCGTAATTTTAGTTCATTAAGTTCTTTCATTACAATAGCTAAAGGACGATCATCTTCCATTTTCATATTCTTTAACTTACCACCAGGAGCTGAATTAGTTTTAGAAGCTAAAGAACTTTTGTTGCCACTAGCAGGAGCTGAGGAAGGTTCATTTATTATGATACCTTTTAAAGTTTCAGCTTTGAATGTGGATTTTGACTTTAAAATTCATTTGATAGTCTTTGATCCAGAATCAAATTCAGCACCAGTCAGCTTCTCTAGTGGAGGAAGTGGGTGCTACATACTAAATATTCATCTGCTGAATCATAATTAGTCATTGAAGAGTCAGAGACAACAACTGAATGGTCAGTTATGTTTCTTTGTGACTCATTTTAGGTACCTTACCAGTATCATGATTTGACAGAGTAGAATCTTCAGCTTCAGATAACTTAGGTTTATTACTAACAGTAATAGACACCTCTGAGTTATCTACTGAAGATTTTACAAACACTTGGTCTTTTGGTCTAGAGCTGGAGGTATCTTCTGTGAGTTGGTAAATTCCTAAGATTTTCTTATTTTAAGTGGGAATTTGTTCACTAATACACTGAATAACTTTATTAGAACTGTTTAGCCATGCTTTTGTAATAGAAGTTAGCTCTTTCAGTTCATTTATAAAGTTTTGAATCTCTTTGAGAATCTTAGTGTTTACATGCTGCATGGTAAGAAGATCAAGATTTGCTTGCTTTAATACCAAAAGCTATTCTTTGCATGTATTTAATTCTTGAACAAGATTTCAATGTTTTAACAGGAGATTGTTTCTTTGTTCTTTAACATAGTTTAGATCAATACACAAATAATCTAGAAATGATTTTATATCATCATTATCTTCCATTTCAAGAAGAGTGTGTACCTTTTTCATAGAGATCTTAATCCATTCACCATTTCTGGCACTTGCTTTGCCAACAGAAACTCTTTCTTCATCAGCAAGAGCCATAAGAGCTTTAACTTCTGTTATTTCATTTTCATCAGGTGACACTTCTTCTTCATCTCAATCATACGTTTCAGTAATTAGACCTTTGTTTTTGCCAAAGGACGAACTGGAAGCTGAAGCACTGGAACTGAGAAGGGCTAGTTTAGCTTTGACTTTGTTGTATTTGGCTTCAAAGTCTTTGGTATGCCTAGGTTTAGGTTTTTGATCCGATGAATGGAGAATTTTTGGTTGAAAAGTTGACTGATATAAAGGAACTGATGTCTTTGACCAATAGTCTCTTGAAAAATGATCCTTCTTGCCACATTTGTGGCATTCAGTTTGGTCAGTTACTTTTGCATTGCTAAACCTTTGAGTACCCTTTTCGAAGAACTTTTTAGATTTGGCTAAAAGAGCTCTTGCTTGGTATTCTTCTTCAAGGTCATTCATGTACTCTTGACTTCTTCTTGTATCCTCTTCATCATCAGGACTATCTTGAAAGTCCTGGACAATACATGTAGAGTAGATGCAGTTAGTTGAAGGAGTTGCTATGGACAAGGAGTTTTCTCCTTTGTCTAGGTATCATAAATACTGTTTATTAGGTTTTCTTCATATTTGAGTTTACCAAATAGAGAAGCAAGCTCAGATTCTTTCATGTGATTTATGTTTCTGAGACTTTGGTAGAAAGCTAGCCACTTCTTTGGCAACCCATTTATAAAACCAGTATGTATCTCAAGCTTTGAAAGTTTAATGCCATCATTTACTAATTCATTCATCAAAGCTTTATATCTAGTAAAAGTTTGTGTTAGAGATTCACCTTCTTTGAATTTGAAGGTGTTATAGCACAACTTTAGGTCCATGACCCTACTTTCTTTCACATCAAAGGGCCCCTTATGATATAGTATCAGGTCATCCCAAGTAGAGTTTCTAGTTAAGCAGTTTATGACAAAGTTCATTTGGTCCTCTGAAAGCACAGACATAATGAGACTTTTGAGTCGTTGATGTAAGTTAGCAGCTTTTCTCTCCTCAGATGTCCATTGTGTCTCTGGATTCCTTTAACCAGCTGCCATTTGGATATAATGACCGTTTGAAATGATGTTTTCAAATTAAGGTTCAATACCAATGATATGGCACATGAACCCCTATTTCCAATTGGTGAAATTTTCCACCTCTAGTACAGGATTGGCATTTAACTAGCCACCCCTGTATTCAAGAGTCTGTGGTACTTCTACTACTGCCATTTAAGATGGATATTGATTTTAAAAAACTTTGACACACCTTGCTTGTGGAATAACAAGGTGGGTGATTGAAAATTAGGGTGTTATCTCCTTTGAACTTAAACTCTAACCAAAGTTAAGAGAGTAAGAAAATAAACTACTTATGACTAAACTTAAGCTTCAGCTTTAGTAGTACCGTTCAGTTTGTTTGAGAGATAAATGAACTCTTCAATGTGTATCACATTAATTGGAAGAGATAGCATTTACTCTGGAAATCTCTTTCCTTTTATAAGAAAAGGGATTAGGGTTTACAAGTTAACCTAGTATGCGTGTCATGCATCTAATGGGTGGTTGAGAAACCATTTAATGCAAACGTGCTCTAAAGTACCAGGTACAGTCCTTTTAGGAAAAGTTGTTGTACTTCTATACCAACTTTAGAAGTAGTATTTTTCAAGGAGATTGCTTTATTCCTTTTGACGTAAAGCAATCTTTTTCCCGCCTTGTAAACCTTCTAGAAGTGAAACAACACGTTTCAACTTTTGTTAAGGAGATAGACTACACTTAGCTTGGCATTGTCTACCAAGCAGAACTGAAGCTCTTTCCAAAGACCTTCTTCAGTTTGTGTATCGCTGCATAAACTGAACTGAAGATACTTCCCAATCCTCTAAGGACCTGAAGAGTTGACGCAGAAGCAACTTCAGCGACTCAAACTGAAAGACTCCAGCTTGAGTAACACTTAGGGAGTTTTATGTTTAAATCTATTGAAAGACTGAGGGGCTCAGAAACTAAACCCAACATTAATTTAGTAAGATGTTTGTTAAAGAATTTTTCTTTAGTTAGGTTTATGAGTGTCCCACTTTTAAAAACTGCGTTTTTGTTGTAATGTGTAGTACTTTTTGGTTTTGATTGTCGTCAAATGTTTATTTGCAGGTATTTAGCAATATGGGCCAAAATGAGAAGGAACTGAATAGGCATATATTATCAAGGTTTTGTGTCTTGATATATTACTGAATTTGAGTGTGCTTTTCTTTCGGATAGTTTTGACATGGTTACTATACTATCTATGATTTTTACAAGATGCTGATTAATGTGAAAAGCTATACTCCTGTTGTTTTCGCCCCTGAACAATTGAAAGAGGTGTGATTTATTGTAGATTATTAGACTTTTAGGACATTGCCAAGATAGAAAAATAGAAAATTGATTTCTTTTTGTTTTGTTTCGTTAGGTAGAGACCATGTTAGTGTCGTGTAGCACGGATGTGGTCGGTTCAAGTACAACAGAGAATGATAAGGATGTTGATACGCTGGTCACACCCTCGGCTAAAAATGTTAAACATGAAGTGTCTTCTGCAAGTGAGGAGTCTGTGTTGGGCTACAAATTTGTAACGGAGAGATTTACGACATATATGAAATTTATATTTGAGTACGGAGTTTGTTTTAGGTGTGCGACACTACGCATTAACGTTAAAGAATATGAAACTCTTACAAATCACCCCGCAGTGGAGCGCGGGTCGAAATACTCGTTATTATATATATTAAAGATAAAAAATTGTTGAATAAAAAATTCTAAGGTTCACGACTCCCAATGTAAAAAAAGAAAAAAAAGATATTTACAAAACGCACCCTCAAATATACTAAAAGTTACAAATTCAACCATGAACTTTTACCTATTTACGACTTTTTTATATAACAAACTTTATTTATCAAGTATATGACGTATATCTATCGATTCATTTGGGAAAAAAATATCATTGAAAAGATCATCGAATTGCGAACAAAACGAGCCCAATATTGCAATGTTTCTAACATACATATGATTTTATAAAAAATGTTAAAGTTTAATATATATTTTTAAGAAACTTATGAAAATAGTCTTTAAGGTTATCGGTTCGTTGCAGTGTGAGCCCAACGACAGACAAATAGTACTTCACGTTATTGATCCGTTGCAAAAATAGTCTCACGCGCTCCGCGGCAACGCATGGGTTACGTTCCTCGTTTAAAACTAAAAGTCGGTGTGGTGAAAGAATAATATTTTCCCATAATTTCATTTAAAAAAACACGTCCCACACATATTTAGTTACTCTATTCAAAGAATAAAGACACATACGTAATGTTTGGTTTGTTGTAATGAAAGTTGAAATGGAAACGGTTATTACGATTGAATTGAAAAATCTTGTTTCTTTACAATTATACGATGTAATGCTTCATTACAATGAATGACTCATTAGATCAAAAACTACCCTTTTCATTCCATAATGCCCCCCTCCTTTTTTTTCATTACGTCCGTAATGTAATCAATATTGCATAAAAGTCTACCATTAACTAACCACATTAAATACACTTCTTATTAACTATAGACATTTTAGTATTTTCTTATCGATTGCATTCCGTCCTATCATACTAACCAAACATAATTAATAAGGGTAATGAATTATTATATTACATCATTTATTCTATTACGTCGCTTATTCCATTCATTTAACATTTCATTATGTCCTACCAAACGAGTCAATATAGTTACAAATCATGATAAGATATATATTAAGATGGGCTTAGCCCTTAATAAATGATAAATGGGCCTTAGCTAAAATATAATCTCACTAAGAGTGAGGTGAACGGTCGTGTCGTTCGTGGGCGCCATTCAATGGCGCGAGTTTTGCCAACGGCGCACCGTTCCGGTGCTGGCGTCGTTCGGCCTCGCGCCGTTCCAACCAGCCCACGCGGTTCTCTTTTTTTTAAATTTTTTTTTCTTTAAAAAGTAACCGTTATAGCCGTTGGGAGGAGACGGTTTTTGAAAAGAACACTCCAAAAATGTCACTTGTTCGTTAGTTCAGAGCCGAACATTCAACGAAACTGGGTCAAAAGATGTGAATTACATCTTAGGAAGTCAAAAGAATTTCGAGATAGAAAAAAGCACATCGATCTTCGACAGGACCTCGTGGAGCATTTATGGAATAATCACTAGTTTGTAATTTTTATTTTATGTAATGTTTTATTTTTATGAAATGAATTTAATTTTAGTTATATTGTGTAATTTTATTTTTATATAAATGAAAAAAAATTATTTTGGCCAACAGCACTAGAAAATGTGTGCCAACGGATACCCCAGCAAATGTGGCGTCGTTTAATTTCTGGTGCCGTTGAGCATTTTGCTGACGTGGCATCACTTTTTAACGATTTTTGCCAACGGCTCCACTGTTCCCAGATCTCTAAAAACCCATAATCATAGAGACACTTTTAGGGGTGAGAAAAAAAATATAACACCCTGTGTTTTAGGGTCATTGACGTTGTCAATAAATTCACTAAGTACTTTTAGTATTGTACGTGTTTGCTTTTAATCGTAATCGTTAAGTTAAATCGCGTAAGCTAAAAATTATCATTCAATGTAAACGGGCGTCAAACAATTAAATGTTTACATCAAGAAAGTGTTAAGTAATTATTTTGAGGAAAATTATTAACCTTGTTCAATTTATTTGTATTGGTTACGTAAATTTGTTACATTTCGCGATAAAGTGCGTTTAGGCATACCCGGAACTACATTAATTAATCTATGCTTCAACAAATGCCTATTATTATTTCCAATGATAAAAAAGTTTATAAACTTTACCCATGGTTGTTAAATAGGACGTCCCATATACAAGAAATAACCAAGATTTGCACATTTAAATTGCAAGTATACACTTTTAAAGTTATCTACACTTTACATTATAACATTATACTTTCATTTTTCAAGTATAATACTTTCATTTAGCTAGCTAGATATTTCCTCCATAATTTCATGGGATGATTCACACTTTAGGGGACATAGAAACATAAGAAGTAAAAGAAATACATGTACAAGTATGGGATGTGTAAGACTTATATCAAGACTAGTGATTTTGACCAACTAGTCACCCTTTTTGCTCCTTATTGCCGTCCTCCCCTTGATATTTCTATGAGTTTTGGTCTTTGTTATAAGGCATATGACTAGCACATTTATCATATAAGTCTTACACCTTTTCAAGAGATAAAACACATAAGTCTTCACTTGATAAAAATCAACTTATTCTTCCTTTTCTTCCTTGTTTAGCCATGGCAACATACACCCCTTTTAGCAAATTCATAGCTTGATTTTCCAAGGCCATACACACATACCTACATCATATCTAAGATGTCTTAAGTTGTTTGCAAGGGTTGGTTAAAGGTTTACAAGTATTGAAGCAAGTATTGCAAAGTTAGGGTTTCACTTGGAATTAGGGTTTTCAAGTCTTGCAAGTTAGGGTTTGGTTGCTAAATAAGGATTTAGCTTTTGTTGATCATCATCACACATCTCACTAAGGTTACCTAAAACCCTTTATGTCTTTACATTTATCATTTTATGTGTGTATATGTTCTTTATAGCAAAAATCACCAATTAGGACTTTTAAACATGTAAAAAGAGTTTTTACTTGTGATCATCATTTTGTACACTTTTTCATATGTTATGTGATTGGTAATATCATGATATAATGGGATTATAAGTATTGTAACATGTTGATTTCATGTGATGTTAATGACTTGTTAATCTTGATATCTTGGACTCATGTGGACATATGATGGACAAATGGACACTATTATATATATTACATAGCATATAATATGTAATGCGGGATAACTTGTGGTAATTTTTTATTTATGTAAAAAGTGAATAAAACAAGTTATAACTAAGTATACATAATGAGTTCAAAAGGGGCAGTTTTGGTTCGTGTATGATGACAGACCTATCATGTTTTATAAATACAGTACACCTCATGACGATTCCAAAAAGGTAAGAAACTCGAAAAATGGATTAATAACGAAAAAGATACGTAGTTTACGAGTTTTACGATAATAACCAGAGTTATAAAAGAATTTTTATAAAAACTTGTTATAAAAATTCTACAAACAGAAGGGTTGGTATTTTTATTAAATCACACATATTTTTAGGATTCCAAAACAATAAGAAACGTAAATTTTCAATTAAAAACGAAGAAGTTATGAATTACGCAAGTTTATATACTTAAAATATATAAAAATACTTTTATAAAGCTATTTTTATAAAAGTTACTATTCATGACAGAAACATTTATTTTTGTAAACCTCATAAATAAATAGAACTTTCAATTACGAGAACGTGCTCGAAAGAATTACTAAAAACGGAGCTAAAACGAATAAAATACGGCGTTTACGATAATTAAAGTTTATAAAAGTAATTTTATAAATCATGAACAGTAAAATTTACTATTCATGACAGAAACATATATTTTGAAAACATCAATAATTTGATATATAACTTCTAATAAACTAAGACGTACTCGAAGAAATCGCTAAAAAAACGAGCATAATAACGAATAAAATACGACATTTACGGGTTTTACGTTAATTAAAGTTATAAAAATAAGTTTATAACTGGTATGAACAGTAAAAATCACTGTTCATTAGACGACTAAAAATATGAAAACGTCATATCTTGATCTAATCGTCTTAATACGAAAGCGTGGAAATAAGAAACGCAAGAAACGGACTTGAAACGTGAAAGTTATGTCATTTTTACCAAAGGTATATTTATAAACGTTTTTAACTTTATAAATATGATTTCACTAAAACAATTAAATGGTGATTAGCTATATAGAATTATATACGGTAATTAGTTACCCAAATGTATTAGTACAATATACGACCAAATTGGATTAGGTTGCCACTCGATCTACCGTTACCGATTTTGGTGATATACTTGATATTCGCTCACAAAAATCAAGGTGATTCATAGCCCACGTTTAACATGATTTGTATTATAATTTTGTGGGTGAGAGAACATGCACGTTTTATAATTGGACATCAAGTGTGATAACTTTTTAACATTATGAATTACGTAGTTGCCTAAGTAGCGATAACCCTATTTGAGGCCCATTATCATAACTGATAGTTACTATTGTGAGCACGAATGTTATGAATATATCTATTTGGGACTGACATCCCCGTTCAGGTGATTAGCTATCAACTGTGCAAACGAAATACGTATACCATGTCGAACTTAGATGTTGCGGGTTTAGAACATCATCATGGGCAATGTAGGCCATTTATGGGTTTGGGGTATCATTTATGTCGAGCTTCAGTGTCATGAGCTTAGGGCAACGTAATTACATTTATATGATGTCTGCATCTGTTGCATTATCATACACTTGGGAAATCTTGTGGTCCTACAATATACGATTTATCAAACCTATGAATTCACCAACATTATTGTTGACGTTTTAAAGCAATGTTTTTCAGGAGGTCAATAAGCACGAGGTGCAAGGGATACATTGGTGGTTTTGATTTGGATATCATGCATTAAAGATTTTGTCGCATTACATTTTGTATATCTGTTATGGGCTAGAAATCTTTGTATTTTGAACAAGTGAACAAGTGAAGCTTCGGGCTTATGTAACAAATACTTTGTTAAATCCAATGTATCGGTTTTAAATGACTTTTTGGTCGTTCTATATATATCTTGTGTTATTGATCTATGAAGTAACACGCCCCGGACCCTTATTCCGCTGCGACCCAATTTGGGGGTGTTACAGATTGGTATCAAGAGCCAAGGTTATAGAGAACCAGGTCAAATGTTTTTGCTGGACTATAACCATTTTTAAACATTGCATACATACAAAGTGATTTTCACGGGACATACATACGTACGGACATTCATGCATACACTAGTTGTTGCATTAGTTGATTGGAATAGATGCATTCTTGATTGATATACATGTTATGATATAAATGTATATTACTATAAGAGTCTTATATTAAATACTAATATAAACTATTTTGGATTTTCAGATAAAGTCATGTCAGATTCAGATGAATCAGGGGTCACACACACGGAGATATCTAGTACATTTGAGGAGTTGTCAGATATAGGATCACCAGGAGTTGTACCATCACCATACTACATACCGGGCCCCGAGGAGCCACAGTCACCACCTCCACTAGATTATGTTCTAGAGCCGATATACCCTAAGTATATGCCACAGGAGGATGAGGTGTTTCCGGCGGAGGAGCAGCCACTGCCTGCTGCTCAGTCGCCAGATTATGTTCCAGAGTCTGATCTTGAGGCGGACCTAAAGGAGGATGACGACGAGAACCCTGACGAGGATCCTGTCGATTATCCTGCCGACGGAGACGATGACGAGAATGAGTCATCAGAGGATGATGAGGATGATGATGTTGACATCAAGGCCGATGAGGACGAGGAGGAGGATGAGCACCCAACTCCTACCGATTTTGTAGTTGTTGCTTTACCAGTTGCTGATCAGGCCTCATCTGCGGAGGAGACAAAGCTGTTCGAGACTGATGAGTCTGCGACTACACCACCACCACACCCTGCATATCGTGTGACAGCTAGGATTTCTATTCCAGCTCCAGTACCTACACCAGTATGGTCCGATGCAGAGGTTTATAGACTTCTCGCTATATCTACTCCACTATCATCACCGTTCTCCCCATGGTCATCACCACTTCCCCAGATACCTTCTCCACCATTACCCCCGATACCATCTCCATCACTACCAGTATCACCACCACTACCCCAGATTCCCTCACCACCACTACCAGTATCATTACCAGTACATGTGTTATCTCCATCACCACCTGCTAGTCCTACATTCTCCGTTGAGGCCTATAAGAGCTGCGATGATCTGCTGAGAGCTGAGGCCGCATCTACTTCCCATTCACTACCATTACCACACCCATCATACACTCCCATACCAGACCAGATGTACCATCATCAGGGACACCACCTATGTATTTACTCTCTACTGACCATAGAGCAGACAGACCCGAGGTTACCTTACCACCTCGGAAGAGGTTAGGTATCGCTCTTGGTCCTAGATATAAGGTCGGAGAGAGCTCGTCTGATGCCGCCATGCCAGACCCCTGGACGTATCTCAGGGCAAGACTATGGATTTGTTGGCCACCATGAATAGCAGATCATGCCACAATCTAGAGAGAGATTGTTAATAGGATCACCGACTCTTGGGATGAGATAGTTGAGGCCATGTATGGGACACCCGTAGTTACCGATGTGGCAAAGTTTAGCCAGAGGATGACAGAGTTTAAGACTAGGGTTAGGCGGGACACAGACAAGGTTTATACGAGGTTGGATGATGAGCATACTAGGCATATCTATTAGGCTGTTCGGCTTCAACCGTGTTAAAGATAGGCGAGCACATGACCTACATCTAAACCATAGAGACTAAGGCTAGGATGTCCCAAGAGGCTTGGGGATGATCCATGGACGCGAGTGACCTTGCTTGTGTAGAGGTTATGTCACTACGTACCCACATTTAAGCCTCACAGTCATAGATTAGAGAGTTACAGTCAGCAGACCGTAAGAGACAGACGGTGATTACAAAGATGTTGGCATCAGACCACAAGAGGTAGGAACAGCTCACTAAGGCACTAAAGCTAGTGAAGAGACTATAGACTCAGATGGCAGAGTTACAGAGACAGCAGGGACCCGCCAAAGGTCCTGCACAGCCAGAGCTACCGGAGGAGGCTGGTAGCAGTTCCTAGATTCTGTTATGGCTAGTTGTTTTGTACAGCCTACTAAGTACTACGGGTTCAATCCCGGCTAGTATGGCTTTAGGTTTATAGATTTCTTTTTATCTTGTAACTAATCTTTATATCATTTTTGTATTTGAACCAATCATGTATGTTTTCCAATTATATATGGAATGGTGGTATTATGTCATGTCTGTAATCGAATTTGTTGTGAATGAATGTCGATTTGGTTATATCTTTGTTGATTACAATTCAGTTGTATATTTCACTGTGTGATGTGATCTCACTTTACTTATTGTGCATATGTCATGTCATGGTTATGATTTTACGAAATCTAACGGGTATTATATTTTCTTATGATTTGAAGAAAATGGCACCAAAGAGAAGGACCACGAGGTTAAACCCAGAAACAACACCGGCTGTAACAGCCACCACCGCTACCACTATCACTAATGCCTAACTTCAAGAAATGACTGACCAAGGAGTTACTGCCGTTTTGGCAGCACGTGATGCAAACATGAATGGCGTCGACAGCCACAATTCAGGAACAGGTGCTAGGAGAAACGAGCGAGCCACTCGTGAGTGCACTTACCCAGACTTCATGAAGTGCCAACCTCTAAATTTCAAAGGCACAAAAGGAGTTGTCGAATTGACTCAATGGATTAAGAAAATGGAAACTGTGTTCCGCATAAGCAACTGTTCGGTGGAAAACCAAATCAAGTTCTCCACTTGTACTCTTCTAGGAAATGCTCTAACATGGTGGAACTCCCACGTTAGGACTGTTGGTAATGACATTGCTTATGCAATGACCTGGACAAAATTAGAAAAGAAAATAACTAACAAGTACTGCCCAAGGACCGAGATTAAGAAACTCAAAGTTGAACTGTGGGAATTGAAAGTGAAAGGTACCGATGTGATAGGGTACAACCAACGTTTTCAGGAACTGGCACTGCTATGTGGTAGGATGTTTCCTGAAGAATCTGACAAGATTGAGAAATATGTCGGTGGCTTACCGGACATGATCCACGGAAGTGTAGTACCATCCAAGCCTAAGACAATGCAAGAGGCAACTGAAATGGCAATCAAAGTGATGGATAAGAGAATCCGCACCTTTGCTGACCGCCAGACAGAGAGTAAAAGAAGTTTGAGGACACCTCAAGGAACACTCAGAACCAACCACAACATAACAAAAGGCAGAACACTGGTAGAGCCTACACTACAGGATCTGGTAATAAGAAACAGTATGGAGGATCTAAACCTCTATGTCCCAAGTGAAATTACAACCATAACGGTCCATGTGCTCCAAAATGCTACAAGTGCAACAAATTTGGTCACTTGGCTCGTGATTGTAGAAGTTCTGCAAGTGTTAATCTGGGTAGTAACCAAAGAGGAAATAGGATAGGTCAAAGGCCTACTTACTTCGAGTGTGGAGTTCGGGGACACTTTAAGAAGGACTGTCTGAAGCTGAAGAACAACAACAATAACAACCGTGGTAATCAGGTTGGAAATGCCAATGCTCCAGCGAAGGTGTATGCGGTAGGGCATGCGGGGACAAACCCAGATTCCAATGTCGTGACGGGTACGTTCCTTCTTAACAACCGCTATGCTTCTATCTTATTTAATACTGGTGCCGATAGGAGTTTGTGTCCACTACATTTAGTTCCCAAATTGATATCACTCCATCTACCTTAGATCACCATTATGATGTCGAACTAGCCGACGGGAGAATAATTAGGTTGAACACTATTCTTAGGGGTTGTACATTAAATCTCCTGAACCACCTATTCAACATAAACTTAATGCCCATAGAACTTGGTAGTTTTGACGTTATAATTGGTATGAATTGGTTGGCAAGGTACCAAGTGATCATTGTGTGCGCCGAGAAGATTGTTCGCATCCCCTGGGGAAATGAAACTCTAATCGTTTATGGTGACGGGAGTAACCGGGGAAATAAGACACGATTGAACATCATCTCGTGCACCAAAAATCAGAAATATTTGCTAAAAGGACGTCCTATCTTTTTGGCACATGTTACTATGAAAAAGGCGGAAGACAAGTCGGAGGAGAAGCGACTTGAGGATGTACCCATTGTCCGAGGTTTTCCCGATGTATTCCCTTAGGACTTGCCGGGTCTTCCTCCGACTCGACAATTAGAGTTTCAAATTGATTTGGTACTTGGTGTTGCACCTGTAGCATGGGCACCTTATCGATTGGTGCCTTCCGAAATGAAAGAGTTGTTGGAGCAACTGAAAGAGTTATCTGACAAAGGCTTTATAAGACCCAGTTCCTCACCATGGGGAGCTCCGGTCTTGTTTGTCAAGAAGAAAGACGGATCATTCCGGATGCGCATTGATTACCGGGAATTGAATAAACTAACGGTAAAGAACCGTTATCCTCTTCCATGAATTAATGATCTATTTGATCAGCTTTAAGGGTCGAGTGTCTACTCGAAAATTGACCTAAGTTCAGGTTATCACCAACTGAGGGTTCGAGAAGAAGACATTTTGAAGACCGCTTTTAGAACTCATTACGGCCATTATGAATTTCAAGTTATGCCATTTGGTTTGACGAACGCACCTGCCGTATTCATGGACCTTATGAATCAGGTGTGCAAACCATATCTAGATAAATTCATGATTGTCTTTATTGATGATATTTTGATATATTCAAAGAACAAGAAAGAACATGAAGAGAACCTTTTAGCTAATCTTAGAGTTGCTTAAGAAGGAGGAGTTGTATGCCAAGTTTTCCAAGTGTGAATTTTGGATTCCTAAAGTACAATTCCTAGGTCATGTGATTGATAGTAAAGGCATTCACGTGGATCCCACCAAGATCGAATCCATTAAAGATTGGGGATCTCCTAAGTCACCAACGAAGATTTGTCAATTTTTAAGTCTTGCTGGGTATTACCGAAGATTCATTGAAGGATTTTCAAAGATCGCCAAACCAATGACGAAACTTACTCAGAAGAAGGTCAAGTTTGAGTGGGGTGACAAACAAGAAATAGCGTTTCAACTGATTAAGCAGAAGTTGTGTAGTGCGCCAATTCTGGCTTTTCCAGAAGGAAGCGAAGAAATCGAAGATTTATCGTATACTGCTATGCTTCGATCAATGATTGGGCGCTGTGTTGATGCAAATAAAGAGAGAAGGTGGGGATGCTTTGCAAACACCAATGAAAATCACCAGCTGAAAATTCCTGAGAAGAACTATACACTCATGAGTTGGAACTTGGAGCGTATGTTTTCTCTGAAAACTCGGAGACACTATTTGACGGAACCAAGTGTAAAACGGTGTTCACACGGATCACAAGATTTACAACACATTCTTAATCAAAAGGGAGTTGAATATGAGCAGCAACTTGTTAGAAACTTATGATTACGTTGCGAGATTCGTTATCACCAGAAGCAAAATGTTTTCGATGACAGTTTTGAAGCCTTAAGTAGGAAAGAACTACGAGAGCCACCATTAAGTTCGCTTAGTCATGACTATAGTTTTTAATCTTCTCCCTAAAAAAATTTGGATGCGCCGAACTGAAGCAGCGGAAACCAGAGAACATCAAGAACGAAGATGTTGGAAGGCATTTGGGTGAAAATTCTAAAGATCCGAAAGCTTTAGGAAAGGAAAAATTAGAACTCGCCGTGGATGGAACTCTATGTTCAATGGCAGGTAGTTGGTTACCATGTTATTGGTATTTGAGGTACTCATGGTGATCAATAGCACGAGTCCCAAAAGTCAAAATAATCTATTCATCTGGTTCTGATAAGATTACCAGACATGAAGATCTTTATTGGGGCCCAATAGAAAGGCAAACATCACCACCTATGTTAGCAAGTGTTTGACCTGTGCTAAGGTCAAGGCAGAACATCAAAGGCCATCAGATTGTTTGGTACAAACCCGAATATACTCATGGAATGGAAACCATCACTAGGGGATTTTGTCACGAAGCTTCCTAAGTCATCACAAGGCTACGACACTATTTGGGTGATTGTTGACCGACTCACTAAGTCCGCAATCTTTGTAAACCGAGAAAGAACAGCTCCCGATGGCTAAAACTTGCAAAGAAGTACCTAAAGGAGGTGTCACGAGCATGAATACCTATCTCTATTATTTGTGATCGTGACCCTAGGTTCGCATCAAATTTCTGGGGGTCACTTCAGAATGCTTTGGGTACTAGTCTGGATATGAGTACTACGTACCATCCACAAATAGACGGACAAAGCGAGAGGACTATTCAAACTCTCGAGGATATGTTGCGTGCTTGTGCAATCGACTTTGGAAAGGGTTGGGTTAACCATTTGCATTAGTCGAGTTCTCATATAACAATGCATCACGCTAGATCAAGGCCGCACCAATTGAAGCACTTTACGGTCGAAATGTCGTTCACGTCACAACAGACCATTTGTTGGGCCGAGGTGGAGAAGTTCCAACTCACTGGTCCAGAAAATAAGCAAAAACAACTGAAAGGATCAGTTCAATATCAAGCAAGGAATGCCACTGCTACCCGATCGACAAAGAGTTACCGGAATCTAAGCGTAAGCCAATGGAAATATCAAGTGGGGATAAAGTTTATGCTTTAAAGTTTCGCGTTGGAAAGGGGGGTTTTCCGTACATTTTTGCAAATGGGAATTTGAACCCCTAGGTACGTTGTAGGGGGGGGGGGGGGGGGACCATTCAGTAGTGTTGGAAAAGGTTGGATCCGTTGCATACAAGCTTGAGCTTCCTGAAGAGCTGAGTCGGGTTCACAATACATTTCATGTATCCAACTTGAAAAAGTGCCATGCAGACGAACCATTAGCCGTTCCGTTGGATGGACAACATTTTGATGACAAACTACAATTTGTCGAGGAGCCGATAGAAATCATGGAACGTGAAGTTAAACGGTTGGCAGCATAGCCGCATTCCACTAGTCAAGGTTCGATGGAACTCCAGGAGAGGTCCTGAGTTCACATGGGAACGCGAAGATCAATTCAGGAAGAAATATCCACACCTCTTCACAAAGACCGCACCATCGTCAAGTGCCGCGTCTTAAGCCTTGAGGACAAGGCTCACTTAACGGGGGGAGACTATAACACCCCGTGTTTTAAGGTCATTGACGTCGTCAATAAATCCACTATGTATTTTTAGTATTGTACGCGTTTGCTTTAAATCGTAATCGTTAAGTTAAATCGCGTAAGCTAAAAATTATCGTTCAATGTAAACGGGCATCAAACAATTAAATGTTTACATCAAGCAAGTGTTAAGTAATTATTTTGAGTATAATTATTAACATTGTTCATTTTATTTTTATTGGTTGCGTAAAGTGTTTACGTTTCGCGATAAAATACGTTTAGGCATACCCGGAACCACCAAAACTTTTCTACGCTTCAACAAATACCCACATTTATACCCAATACCCAAAATTTACAAAATAATATCATATTTACCTATCTATGGCCGGATTTGAAGAGATATATACAAGAAAATATCATAAAATCTTGCAACTTGTATTTGTACAACACATCTCCATTTAAACCAAAAGACAATTTCAAGAGAACACCATACCTTGACCAAAGACCTTCCATGTTTTACTCATCATGTCTAGGACTTACTATGCCACATTTGACTAGTCCTTTACACTTATAAGTCTTGCAAGTAGTAAGAAAGATATCATACACTCTTTAAACACTTAAGAAAAAAAAAAAATTAACTTCCTCCTCTCCTTTTCTTTCCTTTCAAAACCCCAACGCTTCAAACACCCCTTTATATAATTAAATATTTGATTTCAAGAACATACAACACATACCTACATCATATCAAATGTCTTAATTTGTTTGCAAGGGTTGTTAAAGGTTACAATTATTGAAGCAAGAAAGCAAGATTAGGGGTTTCCTATTGAATTAGGGTTTTTCTAAGCTTGTAAGCTTGGTTTTTATCTAAACAATGGTTTAGATTTGTTGGTTATCATCATACATCATCATAAGGTTACCTAAAACCCTTTATGTCTTTACATTTATCATTTTATGTGTATATATGTTCTTTATAGCAAAAATCACCATTTAGGACTTTTAAACATGTAAAAGAGTTTTTACTTGTGATCATCATTTTGTACACTTTTTCATATGTTATGTAGTTGATAATATCATGATATAATGGGATTATAAGTATGGTATCATGTTTGTTAAAGTATAAAAAGTTCATGTATAAACTAGTATTTAAAGTATACTTATGAAAGTTCTTATATAAATAAGTGTGTACGCAAATGGATCTTGTGATTTCTTGGACATTTTTGGACAATTATGGATCTATGGACACGATTATATATATAGGAATAGTATAAAGAAGTATTGGATAACTTGTAGTATTTATTAAGTTGAAAAGTATAGAAAACATGTTATAAAAATGAGTACGCCTAAAGATTTAAAAAGGGTTGTTTGGTTTCGAATTTCAAATAGTAGGTTTTAAATTTTATAAAGATAGTACACCTCATGACGATTGCAAAAAGGTAAGAAACTCAAAAAACGGATTAATAACGAAAAAGATACGTAGTTTACGAGTTTTACGATAATAACCTAGTTATAAATTAATTTTTATAAAAACTTGTATAAAAATTCTACAAAACAGAAGGTTTGGGGTTTTTATTAAATCACACAGATTTTTTAAGATTCAAAACTATAAGAAATGTAATTTTTCGATTAAACGAAAGAAGTTATGAATTACGCGAGTTTATATACTTAAAATGTATAAAAATACTTTTATAAAACTATTTTTATAAAAAGTTATTGTTCATGACAGAAACATTTATTTTTGTAAACCTCATAAATTAATAGAACTTTCAATTACGAGAACGTGCTCGAAAGAATTACTAAAAACGGAGCTAAAACGAATAAAATACGACGTTTACGATAATTAAAGTTTATAAAAGTAATTTTATAAACTATGAACAGTAAAAATTACTGTTCATCAGCAGACCCCACTTTATAAAAATGTGATAATTTTGATAACGAAGACGTGCTCGAAGGAATCGCTAAAATCGGGATTAAAACGAATAAGTTGTTGCATTTACGGGTTTTACGACAATTAAATTTATAAAAGTAAATTTATAAAACGTCATGAACAGTAAAAGTACTGTTCATCAGAAGGTTGTAAAATTTAAAAATTTAATATTTATAATAATATGAAATCTAAATACGAAGACGTGGACTTAAGAAACGATTAAAACGAAAGTTATGCTATGTTTTTACTAAAACGATAATTATAAAGTTTTCACTTATAATAACGATTTTTTAAAATTACAAATAGATGGTGATGAGCTATATAGGATTGTATACGATATTAGTTATCGAAGTACATAGTACTTATACGACCTATGTTTGATTAGGTTGCCTTCGGATTCGTCCGTGACTCGTTATTTCACTTACTCGATTATTACTCATTCACTTCACTGCTGAGGTGAGTTCATAGCCCCACGTTTTACATGATTTGTTTTATAAGTTTTTGGGGTGAGAAACATGCACTGTTTACAATTGACACAAGTGGTTAAGCTTACATTATATTAACGTTTGCTAAGTACGATAACCCATAGTTGAACCCATATCATAGAAATGTTCAGTTACTGAATTGTGAAGCGCGAATGTTATGATAATCCTATTGGGACGAGAGTGCGCGCGATCGCTCTGTTTTCGAGTATTAGCTATCACTGGGCAAACAAGACGTATACCATTCAACATAGGCTAGTTGCGGGTTGAGGAAAACATCATCCACGGGGCAATGTACCATATTATATGGGTATATGTCAGTTTATGTTGAAAATAAAGACCATTGAGCTTAGGGCAACGAAACTACATTAATATATAAGTTTGCACTGTTGCATTCTCTAACCTTAGGAATCTTGTGTCCTACAATATACGGTTTAATCAACCTATGAGATTCACCAACATTATTGTTGACGTTTAAAGCAATGTTTTCAGGAGTCAATAAAACGAGGTGCAAGGGATAACATTGGTGGTTTTGATTTGATATCATGCATTAAGATGTTGTCGCATACATTTTGTATATCTGTTATGGCCTAGAAATCTTATGTATTTTGAACAAGTGAAGCTTCGGGCTTATGTAACAAATACCTTGTTATAATCCAATGTATCGGTTTAACGACTTGTATTTTGGTCGTATTCTAAATATATATCTTGTGTTTATTGATCTAGATAATAACACGCCCAGACCCGGATTTCGCTGGCAAACACCGAATTTGGGGGTGTTACAGATTGGTATCAAAGCCAAGGCTTTAGAGAGAATCAAGTCAAATGTTTTTAGCTGGACTTAATAACCGTTTTCCAAACTTGCATTCATACAAAGGGTTTTACACGGGAACATACATATTGCATACATCATGCATACACTAGTTTGTTGCATTAGATGGTTGGACTAGATGCTTTCATGATTGATATTCATGTATGATATAAATGCATAGTTACTATAAGGGTCTTATATTAAATACTAATATAAGCTATTTTGGATTTTCAGATTCAGTGATGTCAGATTCAGATGAATCAGGGGTCACATACACGGAGATATCTAGTACATTTGAGGAGTTATCAGATATAAGATCACCAAATAGTACCATCACCAGACTACATACCGGGCCTCGAGGAGCCACAGTCGCCACCTCCACTAGGTTATGTTCCAGAGCCGATATACCCGGAGTATATGCCACAGGAGGATGAGTGTTTTCCGGCGAGAACACCACTACCTGCTCGCTGAAATAAATGTATGCCATCACCCACTGCTCAGTCCACCAGATTATGTTTCCGGAGTCCCTCCTAGAGCGGACCTAGAGGAGTGATGGACGAAGATGACGAGAAGGGTCATCAAAAGATGATAAGATGATATACTAAGACATCTGAGGCCAATGAAGATGAGGAGAGGAGGAGGAGAGGAGCAAACCCAGCTCCTGCCGACTCTCTTTCTGAGTTTTGCTTTACACTACTGACCAGGCCCCATCTTGCTTGAGAGAAAAGCCTTCGAAGACTGATGATGGGATAGCGCGTTCGGAACCGCACCGAACCGACCCGGAACCGAGAGAACCGAGAACCGAAAAACATATATTTTAGGAACCGAGAACCGAACCGAGAGTATGTTTCGGTTCCGCTTTGGTTCTCGGGTTCGGTTCGGGTATTTTCGGTTCTACCCGATTGGAACCGCTAATTTCTAAAAAACATCCAAAAACTCAATATTCTTAATGTGTTTCCAACCATCACGTACCTTACACTATACAACACCCTATCGTTCTCAGTGCCGGCCGTGAGACTCTTTCCAATAACGAGAATGTATGAAGTTTTGAATTATGTGTTAATGTAATTGTTATGAAGAAATATAAACATGAAATTGCAACAAGGATGAAACTATTGTACCTTGTTAAACTATTAAAATCACGATAAATGTTTGAAGTATCACGTAAAAAAAACCAAAAATCTAATAAAAATCCCATATATTTGAAGTCGGCGGTTCTTCGGTTCTGGAACCGAGAACCGCTGTCAAAATGAAACGATACCGAGAATCGAAATTTTGACATATTGAGGAACCGAAACCGAACCACGGTTCAAAAATTCGGTTCGGGTTGGGTCGGTTCCGGTTCGGTTCGGTTCGGAACCGCGGTTCTCGGTACATATGCTCACCCCTTACTTAGATGAGTCTGCGGCCAAACTAAAAAAACCACCACCACACACCCGGCAATATACGTTGTGACAGCTAGGATTTCTATTCTAGCTTCAGTACCTACACCAGTATGGTCTGATGTAGAGGTTGCCAAACTTCTCGCTATATCTACTCCACCATCATCACCGCTCTCCCCATGGTCATCCCCACTTCCCTAGATACCTTCTCCACCACTACCCCCGATACCATCTCCATCACTACCACTATCACCACCACTAAAATAAAAACCACTGGCTAAACAATAATGGGTTAGAACTGACTTAAATAAGGTAGGTTTGTGGGGCCAGTATTATCACCAGTGCCTGTGTTATCTCCATCACCACCTGCTAGTCCTATTCGTCCGTTGGGCTATCGAGCTGCTATGATCCGGCTGAGAGCCGAGGCCGCATCTACTTCCCATTTACTACCATTACCACCACCCTTGCATTTACTCTCTACTGACTGTAGAGAGGACAGACCCGAGGTTACCTTACCACCTCTGTATCTAGCGCTGTGTATTATGAAGTAGCACCCCATGTGGTATTCCGCTGCATTGTTGTATTTTTGGGGGTGTTACACTGGAGGTCTTAGGGCAGACTATGGTTTTGTAGCTATTATAGATAGGGAGATCAGGCGTGATCCGGAGAGAGATGTTGGATATGGGATCACCGACTCGTGGGATGAGATAGTTAAGACCCTGCAGGGGGTACCAGTTAGTACTGACACAGAGTTGGGTCAACATATGACAGCGTTTGAGACTAGGGTTAGGCAGGACACGAATGAGATTTATACAAGGTTAGACGATGAACAGTCTGGGCGACAGCTATTGGCTGGTCGGCTCAACATGTTGTTTAAGGATAGGCGTGCACATGCACGTACTGCTAGACTCATGGAGACTGAGGTTAGGATGTCTAAAGAGGCTTGGGGACGATCTATGGATGCGAGTGATCTTGCGCGTGCAGAGGTTATATCACTACGTACCATAGTGTTAGCTCAGCAGTCACAGATCAGAGAGTTACAGTCAGCAGACCGTAGGAGACAGACGGTGATTACAGAGATGCTGGCGACATATCACAAGAGGCAGAAGCAGCTCACAGAGGCACTGAAGTTGATAAAGAGACTTCAGACTCATATGGTAGAGTTCGAGAGACAGCAGGGACCCGCTAAAGCTCCGGCACAGCCAGAGCTACCGGAGGAGGCTGGTAGCAGTTCCTAGATTCTGTTATGGCTAGTTGTTTTGTACAGCCTACTAAGTATTATGGGTTCAATCCCGGCTAGTATGGCTTTAGGTTGTATATATTCTTTTATCTTGTAACCTAATCGATGTGATCATTTTGTATCTAAACCAATCATGTATGTTTTCCAATTATATATGGAATGGTGGTATTATGTCATGTCTGTAATCGAATTTGTTGTGAATGAATGTCGATTTGGTTATATCTTTGTTGATTACAATTCAGATGTATATTTCACTGTGTGATGTGATCTCA
>BQNB010057618.1:0-21795 GCA_026074375.1 Tanacetum coccineum | reverse complement strand
TCGAATCAACGATAATTAGAAGATTGATTCTGGTATTCGTTTGAATCAACAGATTCAATTTGTTATCCCGTTTATTACATTACATCACTTAATAACCCCTAATTTATAGATTTGTAAGAAGAGAGGAAGATGTCCTGCAAGTGAACATCTGTAGTGGAGGGATCGAAGTTGATATGGAGACGACGACGTAGTGGAGTGAAATGGTGGTTAGGGTAGTGCTTGAAGGTCTAGTAATGTGAGGAAGGTGGAGAAGAAGAAAGATGAAATGGGGATACGTGAAAGATATGAATAAAATAATGGGAAAATGAGGGCAATTTGGTCTATCTTAGCATCCTATATGCAAAGAACTGTATTTTTTGTGCCCTTTTCCAATCAGGTTTTATTTTTGTATTCAGTCAAAAAGAAACAACATTTTAGCAATATGGGTTAAGGAGTGTTTACGTCTAGGACATTAAGCAAAAAAGAAACACCCCCTAAATCTACTTTGAAAGTGTAATTTCTTTTAACACGTCAACTTTTAAGTCCATAATGTAAAGCTGATCATACCTTTATGCCTAACTAAAACACAGTTTTGCTTGGCAGATTTAGCCATGATTTGTTCTCATTATGAAATGCTAAAAGTTTACAAAAGCTAAAGAAAAATAAAGGTGGATTTACTATATTTGAAAGGCAACTTGATTTTGTCTATATAGTGAGATAGAAATGCATACCTGTTGAGATCAACTTCTTAACGCTCTTTAGGTTGGGGTAACTGCAAATAATAATGAATACATTAGCAGTTGTGCCATTACCTCGATATTCATTTATTCATGTGTATATCCTTAAGAATCTAATTGGCTCTAGAATATGTTAAAATTGAGAGTTCATGTGTATATGCCAAAACAGCTAACTACCTTATGTGGGGCTTGATTTGGTGAGGAGTCTCATACAATTTGGTTCCAAAAAGTTAATCCCCCTTAAGAAAGCTATCTGTGCACGCGAATGCATAAATGAACCTATAACAACAGTGTTTCAAAATTAAGTTTGCGCGATAACAACATTGTATAAAACTTGCTACTAAAAAACTGAATTGAAACTTGCCAAGTGCTTACTACTACTCACTTCTGCTTGCTTTGTTTCCCTTTATACATCTGCAAACATTAGTAGTATTTAGAAGTTCCAATGTAAAAATAAAAAGCTATTAATAGCACATCGATGTGTGCCATCTGCGTATGAATGTGAAAGTAAACCGATAACCACATCATTTCAAAATTTAGAATGCATATGCCAACCGATAATAATAACATTTTAGTATTCAAAAGATGTGCATATGTGTGTGTGCGTGACCAACAATAACAACTCAGAGCGAGTATGGCACCATTAATTGCAGCATTTCAATTTGTGTGTATAACTGCAGGCATAAAGCCATAACAATAACAATTAGCACTAACTGTGCGCGTTCACAGAAATAGAATGGAGAATAATATATATTAGAATCAAGAGTACATAAGGAAAACAGAAAACGCGTGCCACAACTTATAACATAAACTAAGTCACATCTGGTTTTATAATATAACATGTTTCAATCCATACAAAAGTTACCCATTTCGACCCACTAACCCACTTTTGGTTGGTGACGACATTTTTCGAAAAGTAATAACCAAACCCGCTACACCGTAACAATTTATTTATGATGCTCACATTAAACACTTTTCACCAATTTAATTTATCGACTCATGAAACGACCACCCTAAATCTTTAAATTCATATTATATAAGCCAACATAACATAGCACATTTGCGCAACCCTATCCGCATCAAGATATAAAAATGAATGCTTGTGCAGACATACACAAAAAATTATGAACATATGATGTTTTAACATATGTATTCATACTGATTATGACTACCCTAAGCTCTTAAATAAGATGACATATGTATTCACCATACTCATTACAGTTAATACAATGAGTATGAACCCGATTCATAACTCGCAAATTATGTTTCATACTCATTACAGTTAATACAATGAGTATGAACCTGATTCATAACTTACAAATTCAGTTTCCATCCAAAGGTCCAAAGTCCTCGTTAATGCAATGGTGATGTAAAAAAAGAGTGTATATTGATACCTTAGAAAAATCAAGGTTTTCAACGTTATCTGATGCTCCTTTACTGTATTTGGAGTGATCTTTACGTTCGCGACTCCTATTGCACCAAGATGTTCAACTGGATTTTCAGTCAGCAACCTGAGATAACATAAAAATGGAAGTCTATTGAGTAGAAGGATACAATTATAGCCCCTGGGATGTAAAATATATCTCTTCTCACCATTCCTATAGCGTATGAGACAAAGGTATGTATTTCGATTTGGGTCGTATTCTATGGTTAGACATATACATATATGTATGAGTACTATATGAATGATGTTGATCCTTTAGACGATTTCTTAGAAAGTGCAAGCTAAGAGTATGGAAAGTATGTAATATTATACCATGTACCTTGTCTGACCAGACTAACTGAACTTGAGGAAATAGCTAGGTAATGGAAAACAAAGTCGTAAACAACAACCTACCAGAGACTCGCACTAAGCCACCACTTCATCGATCATTACATAATTGTGTGTACCACAGCCTTGTGTTTCTCGTTCAAAAAGGCTAAAATGTTTCTTTTTCTATACGTGTTAATTGTTTGTATGTCTAGCTTGTTGGCGGTGTTGTGGCTTTGGTTATGGTTTTCTTTCTTTGCTCTGTTCCTAAGTTTTGACCTATCGTCTGGTTACCAAAAAAGCTTGCCCAAACCCCCATAAGTTATCTAATTAGAAACCAAGATATAGTATTTAATACACTGATTTGTGGCTTTTTACGGCCACAAACTAAAAAGCGATATAAATTGTGCAAGTTCAAATGAGTCAGCTTTATTGAACTTTTCAAATTTCAGTAAGCTAGTACAAACACCCCAAATTAAAGTTATGGGAATGAAACCGAGCCGATATATAAGAGGGTTTGGATTAGTTTTTATAGGATAAGCTGATGAGCTTTAGAAAGCTGATAAGCTTTTCCTTTTGGAACTTATGGATTTATAACTTGACTATATGGCATCTTAATTTACACTCATATATATTGGTCAAATTTCAGGTTAAATTTACCTCTGAGTCAGAAAGTATAGGTTGCGTTTAGTTGGAAAACATTTTCCATCATTTTTTGTTTCCTGTTTTGTAGGAAAAAAGAGGAGGTTTCCATCTCCACAAAATAATTAAAAATTTGGAAAATGCGTTTAGTTAAAGAAATATGTGTTTGTGTTTTCCATTTTACAAAACTAGAATACATGTTCAAGTATTCTTGTTTCTATCTCAATTCTCTATTTACTTTTGTAATATTATAAAGACATATTCGAAACACAAAAATAGAGGCGGCAAAACGCGCGGGCAGGGCGGGCGCGGGCATCAGGCAAAACGGGTACGGGCCAAAACGGGCACGAACTAAAACGGGCACTAATGGGATAAATGGGCTACTGGGTTAATCTGATTTATTTAATGGTTTTTTAACGTTTTTGTCTGTATTTTTACGTTTTTGTCCGTATTTTCCGTTTTCGTCCGTTTTTTTATGTTTTAGTTCTTTTTTTACATTTTCGTCCGTTTTTTTACGATTTCGTCGGTTTTTTACGACTTCGTCTGTTTTTTATGTTTTCGTCATTTTTTAACGATTTCGTCCTTTTTTACGATTTTGTCCTTTTTTTACGTTTTCGACCATTTTTTTTACGTTTCGTCAGTTTTTTTACGATTTCGTCACTTTTTTACGAATTCGTTTGTTTTTTACGATTTCGTCTGTTTTTTACTATTTCGTCATTTTTTTTACGTTTTCGTCCGTTTTTTACGATTTCGTTCGTTTTTTACGTTTTCGCCCGTTTTTTTACGATATCGTCCGTTTTTTACGTTTTCGTCCGGTTTTTAACGTTTTCGTCATTTTTTTACGTTTTTTTTGTTTTTGTTTGTAATTTTACGTTTTCGTCTAGAAAAAAACAGACGAAATCGGAAAAAAACAAACAAAATCGTAAAAAACAGACGAAAACGTAAAAAAAGGACGAAATCATAAAAAAAGACGAAATCGTAAAAAAGACAAAATCGTAAAAAACGGAGGAATTCGTAAAAAACAGACGAAAAAGTAAAAAACAGACGAAAACGTAAAAAACAGAAGAAATCGCAAAAAACCAGATGAAATCGTAAAAAGGACGAAAACGTAAAAAAACGAACGAAAAACGTAAAAAAACAGACGAAATCGTAAAAAAAGACCAAATCGTAAAAAACGGACGAAATCGTAAAAACCGGACGAAAACGTAAAAAACGGACGAAATCTTAAAAAAACGGACGCAAACGTAAAAAATAGCCAAATCGTAAAAAAAGGACGAAATCATAAAAAACTGACGAAATCGTAAAAAAAACGGACGAAAACGCAAAAAAACAGACGAAATCGCAGAAAAGCAGACGAAATCGCAAAAAAAAAGACGAAATCGCAAAAAAATAAACGAAATCGTAAAAAAACAGACGAAAACATAAAAAAACGGACGGAAACATAAAAAACGTCTGTATGCGTACATAAACATCAAAAAACTTATTAAAAAGTTTAAAACGTAGGAAAAAAAGGGGGAAATAGACATGGGTGTCATAAAAGGAAAACAGGAAAAACAAAATAACCTTGTTTTCTAGTTTTGGGTATAAAAGGAGAAAATAGGGATTTTGTGTTTTGTAGAGAATTTTATTGGAAAACGACGAAATGAACGCGGTCTCTGTTTTCCTTGTTTTCCACAAAACATTTTGTGGAAAACAATGGTGTTTTCCTACAACTAAACGCAACCATAATGTCTCCATATATAATTAGTGGTACAGTGAATTTTGGCACAAAACGCGATCTCTGTTTTCCTTGTTTTCCACAAAACGTTTGTAACTTTGGCAAGGTTATTGATGAAATATTGTCTCTAATTAGTGATACAGTGAATAAACTCCAAATACTTTTAGCATGCAAACAATGACTCCATACATTCCAAAATTACACATACTGCTGTTTGAGTAGTAATCAGCATCATAGCCTCTTAACCATTATATTTCATCAATAACATTGTCAATCCCTTCAGTTGCCTTGAACCTGTACACAATAGCCTAAGGGTTAAAATCAATGTAAAATGTCGAAACATAATATCATTTATAACGTGCTGAGAAGAACACACATGTTGCTGCACCTTCTGCAATGTTCTCTTTGAGTCCAAGAGCGAACTTTGTTTTCACGGATACAGGAAAAAGATGAATGTCCCTTGGACCGAAGAACTCAAAACCCTCACTAAGATTAATAAACCAAACAAATCCAAATGTTAAAAACTTAATTTTCAATCATGTAATGAAAGGTAAAAAAGAAACAATATGCCTTTGTTTCTTTTACACATACGTGTTGCAACTACTTATGAGAGCTTTACGTGGATACTAAGCTTATGCCACAAAATAAGGTTAAAGCCTTAGACAAACATCCGCACGGTATAAATTTAAATGGTTTTTTTAAAGGCATAAATTTAAATGGTTTACTGCAAATCGTTGAACCTGTAAGCTGAACCAACCTACTGAACCAACACACTTTGGTTCAGTTGATAGGTTCAGTGGGTTGGTATAACCTAAACTATCAACAATGTCTAAATAAGCACGTTGTGGTTGGGTAGCAGGTTAACAAATGTCATTATTAAGAGGCTGCCATGGAGAAATGATTAATTATTTTCAGTAAACCTTTTAAATTTATACCTTGTGGATGTTTTATTTTTTTGGGTAACCATGGTTTCCGACCTTTTGGCCACAAACACAAACAAAAAACATAAAGTACATAAACTCACCTTCATTTCAAGTTTTCTAAAATTCTAGACTTTAGAAAGGTAGCTAGCAATTCTGCTAATGTACCTCAGCCTACATATATAAAAAAAGTACATTAAGCTTATAGACATTAATTCGCTTCATAGCATTTGCTTACTTAACCTTAAGCACATGACCCCGACTGGACTCCGATAAGAGCTTATGATAAGGTCGACAATCAAACAACAATGTAAGCTAACTTTATAGTAAAGCAAAGCTCCAAAATAATATGGCTGTAAACACAATCAGATGCTATATACCCAAAAGCTAAGTGCAATGCACTTGCAATTCAGTTCTATCTTACTTTGCTCATGCTATGTATCATTAAAAACTATACACGCACTAAAAATTTCTAACCGACAGTTTGTGAAACAATAAATACTCACTTTTCTTCTGAAAGATATTAGTATTATGTAACTCCTTAAATGAGCCCTTCCTAATTGTCAACCAAGAATCCGAAGTCACCATTTTCCACAAACTGCAATAAAGATCACCTGTTTTCATTTTTTAACATTGCGTCGAAGGCTTCAAATTGGACTCATCGGGGCATGAAACCATTTGGCTCAGTTAAGAGCTCCACGTGTAAATCTATCACGGCTGCATACCAAATAGGTAGCCAAGTCAAGCGATAGAACGCTCATATCCATCATTGCCATTTAGTAATGTATAATGTGTAATTACATAATGCATAATGCATAATGTCTAATGGGCGAATAAGAAATGACAAAGCAATTTGAAGTTATATCCACTTTGTTATATTTCTAACATTCGACTACATAATAAGGATTTTGTCACTGCCATGTGTATCGAATAAGAAGTTTTCTTCTATATGCCAACACACGTGACAGCGCAAAACCCTTACGACATTTGAAAGACGGAATTATAATCCAATAGGACTGTCGTTTAAGGAAAAACCATGGGTAACGGCCAGTTACGGCTGCATACCAAAGAGGTAGCCATGCCAAGCAATGGGTTACCGATACTGAAGGATTGTCTCCTGTTACCCACATAACACGTGTATCCTGTCTGACACAGACTTTTTTGTCCCACGTGTCTTCAATTGCAACCCGCGCTTCGTTACAATTGTAAGGTTTTATAATTCGTCGGTAGCACATTTTAGGCTCAGATCTAACAATGTGGGAACAATATCAAACAACCGGCGTGGTTGCAACTGCTCCGCGGCTGCCATACCAAGACACGGGTGTCGCGACACTGCTCCTAAGAAACACAATTGCCAAAAATTGTCATCATCACCATTTTGTTTACTTTAAAGTGGCTAAAAATTAACACTTACAAACCGCGTCTGAAATTAGACATCTAGTAACCGGTGTGTTGTAAGTTGTACACTTTCACCAATTTTTTTTTGAGAATATAGTCTATTATGAGAATAAGCCAGCAATGGCAGCAAGCTTACCAACCCTGGCTCGCCACAGCGGCACTAACCAACATAATCACAAACGATGGTCTATGGCTCACATCTGGAAGCACGGTTTCACTGCCATGGCTGCAAGCCCAACAAAAGCTCACAAACCACGATCGGATCACATTCTACCACGACGCCATGCATTTAATGCAAACAACCTGGGTCAAAACACCAACCCGCCTCTGAAACCCGCCAGAACCTGCCGGGCAGAAAACCCAACCCGAAATGGGACATTTAATATATCCCGTTCTCATATAACCCATTCCCTTCCACGTGCCCCATGAGTTACACTTCCACCACTGCCTAATTACCCTGGCTAACACACAAATCTACTCCCCAACACACATATCCACACTTTTTTCTGACAGTTTGCTAGAAGATCGAAAATCGGTTGATTCATACTCAAGAACAGTTGTCAAGGTAAACATTTATGTTGTAGAAGTCACAATTTTTTTAGCCCGCCATGGCTGCAAACACTTTTTTTATCGCATTCTCACGCCAAGATACGGGTATCTGGGTCGACTGTGTCAGGCCGACATTATTAAATGCCAGCGGGTAGAACATGAACCGGGCAACCATTAAATTGCAGCGTTACTGCCTTTTAATAAAATTAAGAATTGTATTTAAGGAGCAATCATGCCTTTTAATTAAAAGGTATAATAAGAATTGTACACTTTTGTAATTCGTCGGTAGCACATTTTAGGCTCAGATCTCACAATGTGGGAACAACATCAAACAACCGCCATGGCTGCAATCGCAACCCAACTTTGCGACTACCATACCAAGACACGAGTGTCGCGATGCTGCTCCTAAGAAACACAATTGCCGAAAATTATCATCATCGCCATGTTGTTTACTTTAAATTGGCTAAAATTAGACACTAACCGGCGTCTCAAATTAGACATTTTGGAACCGCCGTCTTGTAAGTACACTTTAACCATTTTTTGGGGAATTCAGTCCATTATGAGAATAAGCTAGCCATGGCAGCAAGCTCACCAACCCTGGGTCGCCACAGAGGCACCAACCAACATAATCGCAAATGATGGTATACGGCTCACATCTGGAATCAGGTTTCACTGCTGTCACACCCCGACAATGGCGGAAACTCGGGAATGCAACATAATGATCAATCATAACACAAGGTACAAAAATAGAGAAAACTACATTGCATAAACTCCAAGTGCTATGAAGACCATCAACCTTGAACAAACTCAAGTGATGTCCTAAATCGCAACTAAAATCCATAAATCTCTTACATTTATTCATAAGCCCTCGCAGGGGACCATAACCAAACTTAATCCAAGATCTCCAAATACTAAAATAAAACAGCAAGCAAGCAAGACTTCAAACGAAATTCCACACGGTATACTTCTAAGTCTGCTATTAATCACCAAACTACTCATCTTTCACTTCACCTGAAAATGATACTCGAAAACGTAAACAATAATGTTGGTGAGCTCGTAGGTTTGACCTTAAACCTAAAAGCTGTGCAAATATTTCAACAGTGGACAATAGTGCTATATGATAGTGAATATATGCTAACAATCCAAGACATAGCATCCCCGCTAGTCAAATCTCAACATCCAATAATAAATTCAGAGTCGCAACTCCCAAATCACTAACGCACCTAAAGGGCCTACCAGCTGGAGCACTATATTATGGCGTACCACACAGAACATTGCATGCCAAACACAGTACATGCAAGTACCACACAAAACCTTGTATGCCAAACACAGTACATACTAGTACCAGACAGAACCTTGCCATGCCAAACACAGTACATGCAAGTAAATCAACACATAATATTCACATAACAGTCATAAGCACATATCTTATCCCAAAAAACAAAACCGCATTTCGCACAGATCAATTCAAAACATTTCAAAACACATTTGAGTATCATTTCCCCCCAACGGAAAAACAGTAAAAAGTGGGGCTACGAGAACTCACCTTAAGCAAGCCTTTAGCAACCAACTTCTACTACACAAGCAAATGCAACGACGCCCGCACACGACCTAGTCCAGTTCTCATTTTAATCAATCACTTCCAAAACAATCTTCACGTTTGATGCATAGAGTTTAGACGCTTGTACAAGTACTCAAAATAGTTTTTAGTGGTGTGATGATTGATGACTTATCTCCACAATCATATCAATCTCATTCTCCGATAATACATACTTATACTATTTAGCGTAAATAGATAAGTAATATAATAAATATTTATAATTATTAATTATAAATATATCTCGACAAGTCCATTCGGTACACCTTAATCACTTCAAAATAATCATTCCTTGATTGAAAACGACACGTTTAATCACAACAAACACCTTAGGAAAGTTTCGAGAAAAATTATATTTTTTCGTCTTTTAGTGAATTTATTAATTAAATAAAATAATAAAATAATATTTTATTATTAAAAATCAAAAATCATGTTTTAAGTAAAATTTCTAAGTATAAACTTTTTACGAAATTTCGACATGACCCGTACGTGTTTACAACGTTTTTCCAAGGTTTCAAACCTTAATTTCCAAACACTTTTCACAATTCGACACTTTTCGACAAAATTCCAAAATCTCAAACTTTAACGTTCACCAAAACGTTTTCCCCAAAATAACGATCAATATCACTTCGTAAATACATTTCGCTTTCAAAAAGTCCACCAAAACTCTCAAAATGACCAAATATCGCTTATTGGGCCTCAAGGCCCAACAAGGGTCCATTAGGACATTTATAAGTCCAAAATACTATTTAAGTCCAAAACCAAGGTCCATTTACATATATAAGTATATACTTATATGTAGAAATAATCCGGACCACAATAAGCCCTCCCGTTAAGCCGCGGCTCAAATAGACTTATTGGGCCGTGAGTCCATAAACTCCAAAATACGTATATTAAGCTTTAAAATAAGCTAATAAGCTACGTATCGCTTTTGGTTACTACCATAAGCCTCAAAAATAGTCCACAACATATGCCATAACACAAAAATAATCAAAATCACTTTCCTAGTGATTTTGAGAAAGTACACGTGGCATATAAGCCCATATAAGCCAAGAAATAGCTTAAAAATAAGCCCGAATAAGCCATACAAGCTACTATAAAAAATAAGCATTCTAGCATCATATATTATTCAACCATCACGACCACAACATCAAAACTACAAAAACCCTTATTTTCTTTTTCACTATTCACGATCAACTTGTACAACTAACATCTATGCATCAAAATAAACCCAAAAGGACAAACAAAATTTAAATTTGAAAACTTACAAGAAAATCTTCAAATTTGTAGATTTTGACACGAACCGGACAACCCAAACGTTGTTTAAATGAATAACAAAACACAAGAATCAACCCCAAATATTTGTGTCTTCATGTTTTCTTGATCAAAGTTTAAAAATTATGAGTGTGTGTGTTGTAGGTGGCGGAGGAACAAGAGAGGAGAAAGGGAGAGGATATATATATTTTTTGATTTCAAAATGGAATGAGAAATGCTTAGATGTTAAGCATATAAATGTATCACACTTAGACAAGAGTGCTAAAATTAAGCCTCCTTGTTCCTTTTCCTTCCATATGACCGGCCATGGCATCCTATGGGTGTCGGGTCTTTCTTTTCGTGTCGAAATCACTTAAAAGCTCGTAAAACTCAACCGTAAAATTTACCCCAAAGTTAAAAAGCATTTTTATTCACCTTAGAAATACTTTTCCATTAACTTAGAGTATTCACTTGCCATATTTACACTTTAAACCCTTCAAAATTCAATTTGGACATTAACGGACGTGTCATTTCAACATTCACGGGTCTAACCACCCGTAATATACATAACACAATAATACCTTCCAAAAGGGATTATTAATCACAATAAACCTCAAATCATCACATATCTCATAAAATCACCACCGTTAACACGGTACAAAATATGAATAAACTGACAAAAGTCAAATAGTCAAAGGACTATTAATGAAATATTCAGAACACATAAAGGGCAAAGGTTACAAGATCAGCCAAAGAAAGAAAGAGAGCAAGAATGTGTGTTTTTTGTAACTATGTGTGTTTAAAATCCAAATGGGACAAGATATACATGTACCAACTAGACACCTTCTTAAAAGCAAGCCTCCTTGTCCCCTCCTTGAGCTCAAAACCGGATATGGTATCCTAGGGGGCTCGGGTTGCCTTCTTTTTGTATCGGGTTCACTTAAAACTCAAACACCTTGATCGTAAAATGTTTACCGAAGTTACTTAGTATTTTTATTCACTTTAAAATTACTTTTCCCATAACTTAGAGTATTTACATGATGCATTTCCAATTAAAACTTCCCAAAACTCATTTTGAACATTATTGGACGTGTCGGGACTCGTTTTTGACATTTTACGCTATTCACAAGTCAAACTACCCGGAACATAATCTACATAATAATACCCTCTAAAAAGGATTAGTATACACCATATAACTATAAAATACCTCAATCACATAAATTCACACCGTCAACACACTACTTGTTCTAACATAAAATGATAAAAGTCAAATAGTCAAAGGACTAAATTAGAACATTCAAATCACAAAAAAAGGGCAAGGGTCACACCCTAACTTATTAGTCAAAAATTCAAATTCAGTTTCTCTTTCTAAGTAAGAAGGTTCACTAGTGGGGGCCTGGAACAACAATATCTAAGGATTCAAGAAGCTTGTTGAGCTCTCGAACCCTTCTACTAATAGGTGAAGTTGGTGATTCGGGTGGTGATGGTGGTTTCACTTTCTTAATAATGAAGAATGGAATTTTACAAACAAACACACAAAGAAAATATAGACTAAAAAGATAACTGAAAAGAAAATAAAAATCTCACTTGGTAAGAATCTACTGAGCAGACCTAAGCTAAATAGAATCTGAAACATAGACTATTCTTCGATAGCGGCGCGAAAAATTTGATGCGACGGATTGCAACACCGAAGTTTTATAATCCTCCTAGGTAGAGTACTTAATCGTTGTAGTGTAGTATAGGCAAGACTCGAGGGATTGATCATTCTCTAGGGGAATAGTGAGGTAAGTTCAAATTGTATGTCACTAAGATCTAAAGGTTGAGAGAACAGTATTTTGTGTTTTTATATTTTTTAGAAAACAATTAAAACCAATATGTTGTGAGAGCGAGTTTTAAACTAAACTAAACTACTCCTAATTATGAAATAAAAGTAAAATTGGTGGTGGACTCGTATAAGCAAACAAACGTTCGAACTTAATTGGTGGTGGACTCGTCACGATGAAGGTCTCGAGTCTGAAAAGTTTGAACGTTTATTTGCCTTGTTTCTTCCTGATTTGAGCCCAAGTTGCGTGTATTCCATCCAAGTGCTTCCCAAATGCTAATTACACATAAAGAATGGATTTAGTGCAATAATAGAGCATATCTGCATGAATTTGAGGGGTTAAATGACCCCGAAAAAGTGTATAAAATGACAACTCATCAGTTTTAAAAGTACTTATTTCAAAAACTTTTAGATCCGAGTTTACGTGAGATCAATCAATTACAATATGAACAAAATAAAAAATTATAGACAATAATAACTACAAAATATAAAATGCAAGACAATAGTAAAGAGTTAAAAAGATCAAACCACAACACAAAGATTTATAGTGGTTCGATAACGAAGCTCCTCTTCGCCCTACTCTACTCCTCGAGTACCCAACTCGATAGTTCACTTCATTATGTCAACAAGCTCCCTTCAAACGGAGAAAACCGTATAATGTCGCTTACTCCACTTTCCAACACTAAGCTAAATGTCGAGTTCTAATCTAGCTAGAACCAATCTCTCACTCACATATGCATTTCCAGGACTAAAATACTAAGCCGATCACTCACATATTTTCAAGACCTGAATACTAACCCGATTTAACACCTAACCAAGACTTGAAGTAACGAGGTTGATGTACAACAATATACAACTAGAATGTAACAAAGGTTACAAATGCACAAACTGCTTTATAACACTTCTTATCTTGACGATTACGAGTATTCTTCTCTTGTACTTGAATAGATGATTGGATCACTTGTAAACAAGATTAAACAAGTTAAATGATCAAAGAAAAGAGGGATTAAAATACTAATTTAGAACAGAGACATTCGTCTAACACACTTGATGATCTGTCGATCCCATATATATAAGGGGACCGTCCGATGTTGTCAGGACGCTCCCCTTTAGTGTTTTAGTGAGGAAAAAACTATCTAGTATCGGTGTTATCTAATTTGAGAGAGAAAACTAGATTTTGAATAATTTCCTAAATAAAACATTTCTTAATTATACAAAAATAATTTGTCTAATTATTTTTTGTAAAAATATTTTGTTACCTTTATAAAAGTATAAAGTTTAAGACAATAATTTATTTTTTTGATCATCCATCAAGTTTAATACTTGTTTGTTCATACATTAAGTGATTTACGTCAAAATAGAAATTTACGATTAATAACTTGTTTACGTTTATTTTGATGTATAATGTTTTTAAATTTTGTTATTATCAAAACGTAAAGAAGTCGAAAAATATAAATAAACTCATTATATGTAAAAATAATTAAACAAGTTTTTAGTAAGTTTAATCTCATTTCTCCCCTTTTTTTTGAATCAAAAAGTGCCATCGATGTGGAGAAAAAACAATCCAACGATATAAACGCTCTCCCTTCATGTGCGCTCTCCCTTGTTGAGGGCACCAAGGAATCGAGCTATGGTGACGTGCTATAAAAACAATTTAGAGTACAAGTGTAATATATCTAACTACTAGTAAGGCCACAAGATAAATATCTCAAAGTCGATAAAAATATAAGCCAAAAAGAAAAATAAACCAACAAATAATAGTCACAACCATGAGACATAAAAGAAAAGTGCATTCATTAAAAATAAATAAGTATCATACTTGAAAGTATGATAATACATTACTAAGAAAATTACAATCCTAAGTGATCTAGGGTCCATAGGATTTGCTTTAACAAAATGGGTGATGTAGATTTAATGAAATTGATAAACTAAACATGCATGATGTTTAGTTTGGTGGTGGAGAGTTTGGTGCAGAAGTTGATGTGATACGATGCTCAATTTAGGAGAACATGAAGTGGAGCTCATCCCACAAGGAAAAGATGATATTGCGATTGTGTAGGCAACACAAGAAATTTTCTTCATGAAGATTAACTATGTTTAGTTGAGTTGGAAAGCCCATGATGGGTGATGGTAGAGATGGTGCTGATGGAGCAATGATGGCATTTTAGATATGCATCTCTATAAGATGGGAAATTTCTTGTAGCTCATATAGCTCTTGAATGATTTGTTCACGGTTTGAGTTATGTGGTTGTGTTTGTAGAGGAAGTGAATGAGCAACATTAGGAGAGATATCCATGAGGTATTGTAAGGAGTGGAAAGGCAATGGGTTAGGTTTTGATGGAATAGATGATGATGATGATGAGCTTCCTTTAGTTGATGGTGTCTTAAGAAGAACATTTGGTGGAATTTAAGAGTTAGGTTTACTAGAAGGTGATGGTGTTGTAACATTATCATCTTGAGTTAAGTCAATGAAGAGTTGTTTCTTCCATATGGGTTTTATGGTTATTTTAGGTTTCTTGAATGGGTTTGCGGAAGAGGTTTGAGAGGATGCCATGAATGAGTTGAGGTTGAAGATGATAAAATGGTGTAAGTAAAATGAAGAAGATTAAAGGCTTCTTATAGCAAAAATGTGGAGAATGAGGTTGAGTATAGGTTAGTGTCATATCCTATGGTTTACAAGTATGGTTATGAAAAATGGTGAGGATTAGCTAAAAATGTAGATAAAGTGGTCAAAAATATAAAAAGGAAATAGTGAAATTCATTAGAACTGGGGATGGTCCCTTTAATTCGGCAACAGTCCCATATATATAAGGAGACCGTCCCATCTTTATGAGGACCGTATTTCTTTTATTATCCAAAGGTCCATAAGGTGAAAAGGTGGTGTTTAGGGGAGTTGTTTACTGCAAATACTATTACCTTAAACCACTCAAGAATCTATTTCTAAAAATCCTAAATATGGACAAATACTGGGAAGAATGTTCATGCAAGCAATCATATAATAATAAGTATACTCAAGTTACTCACTTATTCATGCATGCATGTACAAAATAATAAACATGTAATAGGCATGCAACAAGAAATAAGAGTAAGTATGCACTAAGAAATAATAATAAACATGCAATAATAAACCGAAGGGTGATAAAATCGAACCAAAATCACCAAAAAAACTACGTTATTGTTAAGTAGTTTTCATAGTTGAATACTTACCAATACGTCTAGAAGGTTATCATACTACGAATACTAATAAGTCTAATATAGAAAAATAAATACTAGAAATACTACGACCAAGTCTAATATATATAAATAAAACTAGTAAGTGCATAACCAACCAAGTTAATAAAATCCGCCGTCATTCACTTAGTCTTGAACACTTTTCAGAATGCCTTCCTAATTGACTTAAGTGCTCCCCGTTACTTCACATGCATTGATTGTTGTCGGTTTAACATTGTAGTTTGGCGACTCAACATTGTTGACATGTTTGCTTCATTTTCGGATGGATCAAGAAATGTTTCAGGTGCAAATGGTGGGAGACAAAGTGCTTTAACAAGAAGTACCCTCATTATGCCTATCTACATCATCGAACAGCAGGGATGATAAAGGATACCAGAATGAAATAAAATAGAAGAGGAAGTATGAGGACCATACTTCTGTTTCAATGAACAGCTATCTTCAACCAAGAGGAAGCGATAGACTCGATCATAAAATGATATATAATGACCAAAGAGACTGGATACCTCACGCATGAGCTAAATGTGATAGGAGTCTTGGGTTTTATTGTTGGAAATAAATGAAATGTAGTTATTGTTTCATTATTTGAAATCGTGAGCATTCCAAGAGTGCATATGGCACTAAAAATATACATATACAATATATAACATATACATATATATACATAGTATATATATATATATTAATATATATATAAATAAATATATCATATATAAACATATATTACCTATATATATATATATATATATATATATATGTATATATTACTACGAAACCAAAATGTCAAAATTTGATGCCTAGTGTGTGTCTATATGTAACCGATGTAGAGGTGCGGTTATCTCGACTCTAAAAATAAAAATTATGAGATAGCCCAAACACTTCTTTATTCACTTTTTCTCAACCGAATCTATCAAAAAATATAAACATTTTTAATGAATATAATTATTTTTTTATTTTTTAGTTTTATGGAAACAATCGAAGAGTTCAACAGTGTATCAGCAACAAAGGTTGTTAGAATGTATTAACAATGCAAGAAAACATTTTTATGATGTTCCTAATCGTGAGAAATTTTCCGAAAATGAAATTAGGGTTTATGCATATTTTAAAAATTGCCAAACATTATCAATTATGAAAAATCTGTATCTACAGGAAGCATATTAGTTATACATTATATCATCCTAATCTTAATTACTCAAAAACACAACAAAAAATAAAAATCCCCAATTTGATTTTTGTGCTCAGTAGAACCCTAGACTCAAGATCTTTACCCAAAAAAACCCTAGACTCAATATTGAAAGATATTGGTAAGAGATTATTTACACTTGATGTTAATTAGGATCATATATGTGCAATTCCTCAAAAATTATACCATGAATTTGAGTTTTGATGGTGGATTTTGGTGGTTTTGATATTTGGTTCGCGACAACAGCAGTGGAGGGAAAAGGAAGTGTTTGTTTTGAATGAAAATTTTAAAGTAAAATGGAGTATACTAGATTCGTCAGGCGACGATCCAGCAGTCGTAGAAATATATGGAGACAGTCCATATAAGTAATGAGATCGTCCGCTGTTAGTTCCATTTTCGATTTAGTTTTTGAAAATTTACGAACGAGTGACTTTTTAATTTTCTATTTGCGCATTAAAATTACTTAAATATTTCGAATGAAATAATTAAGTTGTCGAAAGAAATATGAGTGGATTAAATTTAATGAGACTATTAGGAGCACATTCATCGAACAAGTAGATTCAATATGTCGTTAATTTTGTAAGTGTAAGTTATAAAATATACTCATATTCTTATCATCTTGTAATTTGACATAAGTATTTACATGTTCAATCGAGGGTGATTTAGCATGTAGATATGAAAAGTATATTGGGTCACAACTATGTTTTGTGATTTAAAACTTCCATTGATATTGGTAAATACTTTGTCCAATTTCATGTTCATACTCAAAACTCGTAATTAGATCGAATAATGACGTTAACCGTATTTTGATTAATGAATTAACTTCATATTCAAAATCCATTTAACCCACACGTTCACTCATTTTAAAAGGAAAAAAATAGCTTTTTATGAGATGTGTTCCATCATTCCCAATCCTAGACGCAGATAATTGAAAGGTTTGCATTTAAGACGTTTAGTTAGAATATTGGCGATGTTATCTTCAGACGGAACTTTTTCGATGAAGATGTTCCATTTTTGAACATTGTCGATAAGGGAATGATGACGTATTTTGAGGTGTTTTGTACTCGAATGTTGCACAAGGTTTTTGCTTAAGTCAATTGCACCTTTGTTGTTGCACATAATCGGAATGTCGTCAAGATTGATGTCATAGTCGATAAGAGCACATTTCATCCATAGTGCTTGTTGACATGTCTTTCTAGCACTTACTTATTCGGTTTTGTTTGTGGAGATAGCAAGTACCGTTTGTTTCTTAGAAAACCAAGATGTTAAAGAACATCACATGAATGTACAAATGCCACTAGTGTTTCTTTAATCCACATAATCTCCCGCATGATCAGAGTCGGCATATACTATAGTTTCTATGTCGGTCCCCTTGGGATACCATAATACTAAGTGCGTAGTGTCTCTAATGTATCAGAAGATACTCTTAACCGCTTCAAGATGAGAGGTTTTGGGATTCTCTTAGAAGCGAGCACAAAGGCAGACACTAAACATGATATCTTACGTACTTGCCATTAGGTATAATAACCTACCTATCATACCCGTATACTTAGTGCTATCTACGGACTCACCTTCTTCATCCTTCATGAGTTTTGTATCCGAGGACATGCGTGTTTTAGTTGGTTTAGATTCTTCTAAGCTAACTTTCTTAAGCATTTCTTTAATATATTTAGATTTATGAAATAAAATTCTATATTTCATTTGTTTTATTTGTAGACCAAGGAAGAAATTTAATTCACCCATCATGCTCATTCAAACTCCTCGTGCATGATTTTTGCAAAATCATTACATAACTCTTGACAAGTTGAACCGAATCAATTGACGTCGCTATATTTTTGAACAATGATAAGATGTGACTTACGTTTCTTCATGAAAAATATATTATCTACTATACCCATGGTATACTCATGTTAAAGCAAGAAAGATTTTAATCAATCGTACTGTGAAAACTAACATTTTCCATGTTAATATTTAACTATTAACTTCAAATATTTTACTTTAAACGTATGCAAACTTAAATTTAACCTAAAATCAGAAAGTTATCCCGAGTGCAATGAAAAACGTCTTTGAAAGCACACCGACTCTAGACTAAGTTTAGTCTACTCATAACTAGTATGTTATGATCATCATGAGCATGATTTACAAAACATATATATACGGTTTTAAAACTTTTACGTAAGTCACGTAAATTTGCATTTTATGCATGCACAACCTACCGAATACCCCCACCACCTTTGAGGTAATATTTATACAAGTATTATTACACTTAAAAACACTTTTCCCTCCCCTTTTAACTAGCCAAATTAGCCCTTCCCATTTGTATATACCAACACTTGCTTTATTTGCTTGAAAAGCCCCATTTCCATACTTATGCTTATCACATGACCTAGTAACCTGCAAGACTTTTTCTCCTCCTTACCCTAACCCTTTTGGCCGGTTCTAAGGCACTCCATATCACTCCAAAAGTCTTTATTCATTAGGTATAACATAAGCTTGTAAATTATAAAGACCATTCAAACCATACCACAAATGTTTTTACATTAACCAAGGTCTTGTGACAAGTATTCATTCACTTCATTCAAACTCACTAATATACTCTCTCTACACACTTAATTTCAGCAGCAAACATAGAGGGTTTACAAAGAGATTAAGGTTTCTTTACATAAAAGCTAGGATTTTATACTTCAAAGATTAGGGTTTTCTTAATTGTTTTGAGTAATCTTGCATACTTGAGCATCCATCTTCATCCATCTTTGTAAGTATCATTATTTTCATATATTTACATATAGTTTACACATCTCATATATGATTTATACCTCCTTAGTATGCTTTTGTATAACAGAAACTTGATTAAAAAAATGTTTTATGAGACTCAAAACTGAGCAGATTTTAGGGTTATTTTGTGAGCATGATAAAACCACTCTAGGGTAATCTATGAGAAAACATATTTTCATATTCACTTAATATAAGGTGTTAGCTAAATTTCTAAAGGTACCCAAAAGAATTTGGATTCGTTTACATTTTTGAATAATTTTTACATGTTTATTGTGCAAATCTGAGTTCTGGATTTTGAGCATAATTATGAGCCCTTAAGATTAGTTTGGCATTTTGAGGCAGTTGAGACTTTTGAAGATAAGATCCTGTCTTAAACTCAGCAATTTGAATTGAGTCAAGAGGATACAAATTGAGTAAGTTATGGCCAAAACAAACTCAACAAAACAAACTGTCCAAAAGACAGCCGAACCTTTGTGTCTTGTAAGACACATATGGACCCTTTAAAATTTGATTCACATTACGAGGCTTACATGGTTGGAACGATAACTCAAAAAACTTTAACCTAAAATTTCAAAACACTTTATTTCAATTGAAAATGAGTGAGATACGGTCCCATGAAGTCTGTAAAACCCTATTTTCAGCAAGCTATTTTAAAAACTTTCTAATATAAAACACTTGTAAATTTGTTTGTAAAGTATATTTGGAATATAGAAAACCTTAGACACAAGCATAGTAGGGTGATAAAAATATTTATAAAACTCATATGCATTTGGTACACTCATATTGTAAACCTAAAGTGCCTCGTTATTTAATTAGGTCGCGGTTAGGACTCGAGCTATATTTGCACATGCATTATTTTCCTGATTGTATTACTTACTTGAGGTGAGTTTCATATACCCACTTTTATATGGTTTATAATTTTTTTGAAATACTTAGGATGAGATACATAGCTTGCTCTTACATATGGACACAAGTACTTTAAACTTTTACGTATTGCCTAAGTTTCCCTATTGCCATGAAGTCCCCACTATCATGAACCGTTAGTTACTTTCTGTAAGCACGAATGCTGTAGCTAGATCTATTAGGGTTGACAACCCCAGTCCGGGTATGTATCAATTGAATACCATATCAAACAAATGCATTTCATTAGAGGTAGTACTTGGATGTTTCGGCAAAACATTAAATTTTGGGGAACAGATCTAACAGAATAGGGTTCATACGTCACGTTAAGGATTTGGTGTCATGAGCTTAGTACAGTAGTAAACACTTTCCCGTGATATTGTATTTGTTATAATAGTCACACACTTTGGAAATCTTGTGGCCCACACTAATTTTACTAAACGTTACTCATTACTAAAACCTATGATCTCACTAACTTTATGTTGACGTTTTAGCATGTATTTTCTCATGTCCGTAACTGCATGGTACTTGGCTAGCATTTGAAGTTCACAGTACAGTCACACATTGGTGGTCGCATTGCTTTGGAAATTTGCTTCATGAACATTACGCGTTTGATTGAATCAAAAACGTATCTTTCTTTTGATGTAAAACTTTGGGATTTGTCGTGTTGGAAAACTTATTTATTTCAAGTGAATCAAACGATGTATTTTTAAGCGAAGCATGTAGAAGTCATTCGATATGACTTGTGACTTTGTGCTATAAAGTCACGCCCCCGGTTACCTTTCCGGTGTGAAATGTTAGGGTGTGACAAATTGGTATTCGGAACCCAGGTTATAGAGAACTAGGTTGCATTAGTAAACCTAGACTATAACCGTTGCATCATAAGCCTTTCGCGCGTATAAATCACTAAACTGTCACCCATGCTCATGTACTTTAGCGGTTTCTAAATCAATACTGAAACTTTGCCAAGACATTGTGAGTGACACAATGGTTTTTATACTTTTAACAATACATTATGAGTGACACAATGGTCTCTAAACTTTTCCTAAGACTTTATGAGTGACACAATGGTCTCTAAACTTTTTCCAATACATTGTGAGTGACACAATGGTCTCTAAACTTTTCCCAAGACATTGAGACTGATACGATGGTCTTAAAACGTTTTCTTGACCTTAAAAATACCTTTTTAAATGAAAGTGAAACTCATCATAGTCTCTCAATCCCATTACTTCTCATACTATCTGACTTCGAACGATTAGAAGAAATATGATGCCAAGAACAAAACCTCTAAGTTCAGAAAATATCAATGACTCATAGCCCAACATATGGCTGACATGCACTTTC
>BQNB010057617.1:0-38134 GCA_026074375.1 Tanacetum coccineum | reverse complement strand
CGAAACCGTAAAACCGAAAATTACTTAAAACGTGTAGATTTTGTCCGTGGTTGATGTAGTTCGGTTCCTAAAGGGTTTTTGACTAGTTCGGTGCTCTAAGGAAAGTGACTAGATCGGTTATTGAAGCTTTAAACTAGATCAGTTCGTGACAGATTGACTAGATCAGTTGCTCTTGAAACATGACTAGTTCGTGTCTTTTTAAAAAAACTAGATCGGTTCTTTTGCAAGTGACTAGTTCGGTTCCGTAACAAATTAACTAGATCGGTGTACTATGTCCTTGAGTTTGTCTCTAACCGAAAGAACAAAAACCAATCGTCCTTGTAAAGCTAAACTTGTGGATCTTGGTTCCCTTTCTTTTTCACAATGTATGGACCACAAAAAAAACTTAAAGGTAAGCACAAAAGGTAAACTCGAAAATAAGCTTGAGTGAAGCTACGCAGACGAGAAAAGAAAGGAAAAAAAACTTTGACACAAAAACTTGTAAACTGTTAACAAAAAAAATGAAACGAAGAGAAAGAAAATAAGCTACGCCAACTTATTAAAAGAAATAAGCTACTGATCTTTTGCAATTTGTTTCGGTCAACAGTTCAACACGAACAATCATAAAAAAATTGAACTAAAATAGAAGCGTAAAGACACACTTTAAATCATTTTTGTCATGTAGAAAGCCAAAAGATGCGTTTTTACGTTCAAACAAAATGGAACGTGAGTTTTGAAATGAAACGAATGTAAAATAAGCTTTAACACACGACCACAACAAAATCGGTAAACCCACCCGTGGCGACTGATACCAAATGTCGGAACCCAATATCACCTTCACTTCACCATTGATACAAGAAAAATAGATAAGAGAAAAGGAAGAATTTTAGAAAGAAGTTAGAGAGAGAAATAAAGAGAGAAAAATGAGAATGGTTGATTAAACAAATGAAATCTTACAAATGAATCAACACCCTCTCCATCCTTGGAGAGGGGTATTTATAGTTAAAACCAAGAGGCTTTCATGCCTTGGTGTTTCTACGGGCCGGGCTTGGGATTACTTGGGCTTTCGCCCGATACACGTGACCGATTAGATTACACAAAGAGCCTGTTTACCCGTCTAGCCTATTACAACGTATAATTAATTAATGACCGAGACCTAATATAATTAATGAACGAACTTCCTTGTTCGACTCAATATTTTGTGGCTAACAATCATACTTGTGCCTGTCTGTGTCCTACGCAACCCCGTTTTGACCGATATATTGTTTTATTTTATTAAAAAAATAAAAAAAGAAAAAGAAAATTGATATAAAAATATGTATAAATAAGTAGGCTCATAGGCTAGAACTAGAGAGATTTTGACTTGACCGAGTATTACACTATAGCTTTTCCCTTAGCTTTCGAGACTAAGCGTTTGCAAAACTTAAAATTTTTGCAAAGAACAAAAAATGATAGAGTTGAATATAAGTTAGATGCTAAGTGTGGAGTAGTTGGATCTCTTTAGAGCTCATAGAGGTTAATTGTGGCTTTTTGCTCCCACCAGCTAAATAAACAAAATAAAATAATTTTCAATAAATAAAGTTGCTTTGGTTTTTGCGATTCTTAGTTTTAATCCCTTCTTAGAGATTCCTTCTAATGAAAGTAAGGTACACATCGAGGTTTTATCAGGGTTGTGGGGAAATAGGCTACCGATTCCTGACGGCTTGCTCCCGTTGTCTAGGTAGTTAAAAGACCACATGACTTGAAATTTGGCTATAATAATGTAATAAACTAAAGCCGGAATAAGACTAATGTTTCTTGTCGGTTCACTCCCGATGTCTCAGTTGTTTAAAGGGTGGAAGTAATAATAATAATAATAATAATAATAATAATCCGAGACTGATAAGAGTTTGCTGTTTCCTGACGGTTCGCTCCCGTTGACTCAACCTTCAAACCCGAGGTTGAAATAAATCTACTGTTTCCTGTTCGCTCCCGATGTCTCAGTTGTTTAAAGGACGAAAGGCTAATATTGTTGCTATAATAATAATAATAAAGCCAAATTTTGACTCTGAGGTTATCTAAATAAAGCCTCCATCTCTGGACTCGTAGTTGAGTTGTTTCGGATGAAATAAAAAAGATAACCCCTAAATCATGCGAAATTAGAACCTTAATGTGGACCTTATTTTCAGCATATCGTTTCTTTAGGAAATTGTTAGAAACACGAAAAGTATCGGTCACTTCCAATAATAGTTAGTCAAAGCCCATAGTTAGTCAAATGTAATGTTATTAATCTAATTGGGCCAAAAGGCCCATGGAAAGCCCACAAGCTCTCCATGGCCGGCCATACTTAGGGTATAAATACCCTCTCCATGCCTTGGAGAGGGTGTTGGTTGTTCATTATTTCACACACATAATACAAGTTTCCTTTCATGTTTCTTTCTCTCTCTAAAATGTTCATCCAACCACTCTCTCTCTAAAACCACCTCTCTTTCTCTTTTCATGTATGTTATTTGATTGTTCTTCAATTGGTATCAAGAGCCATGTAGTGATTATTTATTTTGTTTGTTTGTTTTGTTGGTTCGTTTTCTTGTCTAAATCGTATGTCATTTCGTGTTCTTTCTTTATGTTCAAAGCTTTTATATACACTAAAAGATCATTTACAAAGGTAAAATTGATCTAGTATCTTTATGATATAGGTGTATAAGCTTTGAATCAAGAAAAACTCATTTTTTACAACTTTGGTTTTCGAAAAAGTCTTATAAAGTACAAATCTTGATTTCAAAATTTTTGGCTTAAAAACCATAAAGTTTGCATTTTTAAGGTACCTATAGGCTTAGTAATACTAGTTGTATAAGAAAATTTGGAAAAAACATTCAAAAGTTAGTCTTTTTTGTGTTTTTAAGATTTTGTGTTTCGTCCTTGAGTTGACCGAATTAGCAGCTTTTTAGTTCTAACCGAATTCGCAGCTTTCAAGTTCAACCGAATTAGCAGCTTACAAGGTCAACCGAATTAGCAGCTTTAAGCCCAAAACCCTAAAAAACCCATTCCCTTTTATAAAACCAACAAGGCCATTCCTGCCAATTTTCTAAAGTCCCTTTTACCTTACACTTTTATAAACCAAAGACAAGGGCCATTTTTGTCATTCTCCTAAAGTTTAAAACGAATTACCCATTTCATTTATAAAAAGGGCGCGAAGCCATTTTATTATTCATGCTTCGTCCCCAGTTACCCCATGGTCAAAACAAAGGGCTTTCTATAATTAAAGGTAAATTAAGACAATTCAAGGCCTCTTATTCATAAAAGCAAGGAGAAATTAGTCAAATCATAGGCTCTTATTAGCTCATAGTCAAGCAAAAGCTATGTGGCTATGACAAGAAGCACAAGGATGATGGATTTTCACTCTTGGATCACTCACGAAACTAACACAAGGCTTCACAACGGATTGCCACGCTGGCAATCCATGTGAATCCCAAGGAGTGATCTAACGGCTAATAGTGATTTGCCAATCATTGAAGGATTGTACAGGTTGGATTAATTGGAGCGTGGGAAGCAAGATAGAGCCTAGAAGCTTCAGAGAAGGCCTATAAATAGAACACACTCTCACACACATTGTATCTTCTTTTTCCTTTTTCACCTAGTGTAGAATTTTAGCTTTTAGTTAGCTTATGTATTTTCATAAAAATCCTTTTGTAATTTCCTTTCTAGTAATGTAACAAGCTATTTCAGTTAATAATGTGTTCCTTTAATCTTTCATAAGTTCTTTCATTATTAAGCTCTCAAATCTCAATTAGCTCTCAAAAGTGTGTGTACTGTCTCATAAGCTCCTAATAAGCTCAATAGCTCTCATAAGTCTATAAGCTTATGATTGAGCTTAATTTAGTCTAAATCTACTTAAATCATAAAACTAGTTTAACACCTTGTCTTATTTGGATTAAAAGCTAAATGGAAAGGGAGCTAACCATGGATGAGCTCCCATTGACTTATACTAGCTTATCCATTTGGATAAGCTAGAGCTAGTAGCTGCTAAATTGAATTTAAGCTTCTGTTTAGCTGAAGCTTTTGTAAGTTTTTCTTTAAATTTCCTTGTTCCTTTTCATTTCCAGCTTAATAATTACTTATTGCTTTAAGTATTTGTTTACTTTGTTAATCTGCTTAGATATCCAGTTGCTTATTAAGCATATTTTGTATTTCATTTGCTAAATTAATCATGCTTTCTTAATCTGTTTTAGCTTAATGTAGTTTAGAGTTTAGATTTTCATTACTTGTCTTCAAAAATCATAAAAAGTCAAAAATATTTAGTTTAGTGTTTAATTCTTAATTCTATCTTAAGTAGATTGTTGATTGTGTTTGTCAGGCTTATCATAAGCCAATTATCATCTGGTACTTAGGTTTAGTTTTTTTAGATCTTAATATCAAAAGCTTTTATTCTGTCAAGTAGTTATGGAAGTGTTTGATGAAGTCGTGTTTGACCTTTAAAAGTTAATATAATTTGGAAATTTCACTTTGCCTAGTTGAATCTTAATATTTAATAAGGTTTTAAATAAGTTTGGTTAATTAGTTTGAGCTTATGATAAAATTTTTTTTGCTTATTGTGTTATCTAAGCACCAAGGGAGCTTTCTCCTTGCATTTAGATTGCTAAAATTTGACTCAAGCTCTTGTGAGCTTGATACTTGTTTGTATCTAGTTTAGTTACACTCTTTGAGTGGATTTTATGCAGTAGAGACCACTTTGGTCTACTGCATTTGTTCCTTGCCCTTTTCATTAGTTGCATAGGCAGTAGTAACCTCAGTTACTACTGCTGACTACTTGGCTTCATTTAGATTAGTAATTTATGATTAGCTTATCAACATAGTAGAGTTGAGTTTTCATATAGCTTTAATATAGAATGGAGGTCTTAGGTTCATTTTCTAGCTTAATCTCTTAGTTTAAATTTGCTGTCAAAAGTTCATAAAATCTTAAAAAGACAAAAAAATAGAGTTAGCGTATGCCTTTAAATTTAGAATTCTTAGCGTTATATAGTTGTTTTTTTATCACTTGAATCAATAGTCTATATGTTTTGATAAGGAATTAGCAAAAGCTCAGGTTAGGTAATATGCTATAGTTTCTTAATAGCCTTAGCTTAATTTTAAGTTTTTTTATTTTTTACCTGAATTTACTTCTTTGTTCATCAATTTCAGTTAGCTTAATGAGTTTATTAAGGTTCATAAACTTGTTCATAACTAGCTGAAAGCACATCATAAGCTATCCAGAACATCTCTTGGCTATTGTAAATTAAGCTTAATTTGTAGCTTATTACTATTGTTTTGAGTAGAAACAACAAAATTGAGGCTAAAAGGCCCACTTTCTGAGGTCCAAGCAATAAACTTAAAGATCTTATTGTGTCTTAATATTTACTTTCAGCTTATATGGTTTTTATTAAAATTGTTTAAAAACATGTTTTCTTTAATTTTCAATATTTAGTTTTTATAAAAAGTAAAAAAAGGGGCAAAAAGGAGGTTTGCCAGTTTCGAACTCAAGACCTCACACTCACAACACACACGCCATAACCATTGTGCTACATTAGCTCATCCAACCTCTTCTTCTTTCATTTATTTAATATACACATTGTCTTTTTCCTTTTTCATTTAAAAGCCGTAGTATAATAAGCTGTTTTCTCAGCTTATTTGATAAGCTGAGTTGCTTATTTTATTTTTCTTATCTTCCTTGTTACTTTTTAGACTTTTCCTGATTTTTTGGTAATTTTTTATTAAGTAGATAATATTTCATCATTTTTCTTAAGTTTTAATTTTTGAAAAATGATAAAAAAAATAGAAAAAAGTTTCAGAAAAATACAAAAAAATAGTTTTTAGCATTAGATTAAATTCTTTTAGGTTTACAATCAGAAAGTCCATGTTTCAAACCCTTTTGATTTTATTTTCATTTTTGAGCTTTTAATTTTAAGTTTAAAAATAGGATTTTAATTTTAAAAATAGTTAAAAATAATTTTCTGATTTTTATGTTTTTTTTATTTTTAGACTTTTCTAAGTTTAAAAATCATTTTTCTAATATTAGGATTTTAATTTTTTTCATTTTTTAGGATAAATTAATTAAAATACTATTTAAATAATATAATTTCAAAAATAATCAAAAAAATGTTTTTCTTTTTCTTAAAAATGTTTTATGTCCTATTTTAGGTTTAGAAATTTAAGTTTAAACATTTATGGAGTTAATTTTGTGTATATGCTATTGTCGCTTTTAACTTCTCCCGTTAATTTGTTTAAGTGATTAATAGCTTTTAATTGATTATTTTAATTGTTGCTTTTAAATTAGTAGTTATAGAAACTCAAAAAATATCTTTTCTCTCATTCAAATCATAATCCGAGCTAAAACGTTGTTTCAATTTCATTAAATATACGTATTATATATTATATATATATCTTTTAAGAGTGAATTTTCCTTAGGGAATTTTCTTAATTGCTCTTGTGGTATTATATCATATATTTTATAGTGTATAAAATTACACATCAGTTTTTGGCGCCGTTGCCGGGGATTTGTGTTAAAGATTCCTTCGTTTTACGTTTGTTGATTTGGTTTGAAGATCCTTTCGTCCTCGAAAGTTTCATTTTTGTTAAATATTTCAAAAATCCAAAAAAATAAAAAATATAAAAAGTAAAAAAATATTTTCTTTTTCTTTTTAGTATAATTATCATAAAAACATATAAAAAATCAAAAAAAAATTGTCCTTTAAAATATATAAAAAAAATAATACACAAAGTTGGTAAAAGAACACCAACATATAATATCTTCAATTGAGATATTATCATAAATAAGTTCCGGTGAACTTGAAAAGTTCCCAACTCGAACCAAAGATTCAAAAACTTGTCATTTGTGTCACTTACGAAGTACGACTCACCTTGAAAAGCAATTTTTGAGAATTACCGTGAAGTAAGTTGATTATTTGGTTTTAAGTTGTCTTCTGTGTATCTGTTTAAAATAGATTGTTAAAAAAAATTATTCAAAAATCCAAAAAAAATTAGTGTAATTCTTGTTAATTTCTTTAATTTTAGTGCATGCGCACTCGATCCCAAGCTCGTAATCGAAATCGTCAACAATAAAAATTAACAACGGTTATTGTTGAGGAACCCAAGATTCCAATGGCCGACAATCGTACCATGGCTCAGATGTTACAAGCTCCCATCGAGGGATACGAAGATGCAATTGTTGTTCCACCGATAAATGCAAACAATTTTGAGCTTAAACAACCTTTGATCAACCTTGTGCAAAGTAATAAGTTCACGGGTAGACAAGACCCTCATAATCATCTTCGATTTTTCAACAAGGTCACTTCAACGTTTAGACATCTCGAAGTTTCGCACACTTCGATTAAGCTTTTGCTTTTTCCTTTCTCTCTAGACGGTGAAGCCCGAGATTGGTTAGATAAGGAACTTCCTAGATTAATTCTAACGTGGGATGATCTTGTCTCAAAATTCATAAACCAATTATTTCCACCTTCGAAAACAACTTACCTTCGAAACAAAATCACTACTTTCTACCAAGAACCGAATGAAACCTTCAACGAAGCATGGGAACGTTTCAAAGAACTTCTTCGTCAATGTCCTCATCATGGTTTCTCGAAATTACACCAACTTGATACGTTTTACAATTCCTTGAATACCAATGATCAAGATGCCTTAGATTCCGCCGCGGGTGGCAATTTTCTAGATAAGATGCCTCGAGAAGGTTTAGCCATAATCGAAAGTAAATCCAAAGTGCGTTATTCAAGAAGTCGTCCGAATGATTCAAGAGCGATTACGAATGCTCCTTCTTCTACTTCTTCACCTTCCAATAATTCTTTCGAGATTCAACAAATGGCCGCCTTACTTGAAGACAAAATGAATATTCGAATGAGCCGTTTAGAGAAAGCGATTAGTGAAAAGAATGCTACGACTCCTGCTACCGTCAAAGCAGTCGAGGAAGTTTGTGTCACATGTGGTTCAAACCATAATTTCAACAATTGTCCGTTAACAAGGAATGAATTTCCCATTTTTCATGATAACATTCATCAATTCCAACAAACCGCCGCCGTTGGCAATTTTGTTCAAAGGAATCCTCCTAATTTGGCAAACCAAATGAGACCACCCGGTTTTAATCAACCAAATGTTCAAAACAACCAAGGAAACCAAAGCCGATATCAAGGAAACAATTTCAATTCGAGTCAAAACCGTGGAGGCAATTTCAACCAAAACCGTCAAAACAAAAAAAATGTTGTTACGCAATCAAGGAGCCGTTTATATCAAGCCCCACCCTAAACTCAACCACACAAAAAACAACCTTTGGTTCTAATCAAGCTTTACCTCATGTTTTCACAAAATTTAAAGGTGTTTTATCTAAAACGATTTTGAAGTTTATGCTAAGGCTAATGATGTGAACATGAATAACTTGCAAATGAAGTTGGATAATTTTCAAAGAAACCAAAATGATTTCAAAGAGTTTTACAATGGATCTCAAAAATAGCAAGATGATTTCAAAGATGATGCTAGAAGTTTTATTCAAACCATCATACCAACCAAGCTTTCACGTTCAAGGTTTCGTTACCAAAGCAATAACCATTCCAAACCCTAGGAATGAAGCCAAGGCAATTACCACACGAAGTGGTACCTCATGGTGGAAAAGGAACCCGAGGTGACAAAGGATACGGAGCTACCTAGCACCGAAGATATCCAACCTCCTTTGGTCCAAGATCAAAACCAAGACAAAGAACCAATCAAAGAGCCTTCTTTTGCTCAAAAGACCAAGACTAGTTGCCTACCTACAAGACTTTGCAAAAGAAGAAATCCGTGAAAAGGATGATATCCTAGAATCAAATTTATGAAATTTTCCCGTATTCTTCACTTGAGCTAAGTTTCGCAGGATCCTCATTCATATGCCAAAGAGTTTGCTCCGATGTTTCAAAAAGATGCTTAATAACGAAGACAAGTTATCGATTAACCAAAACACCTTTGAATGAAAATTGTAGTGCCGTTTGTCCTAAAAAAAGCTTTTAGAAAGCTGGTGACCCGTGGTCGATTTCTTATTCCAAGAATTTTTCAAGAGTTTGATAATTGCTTAGCCCTAGCCGATTTAGGTGCTAGCATTAATCTCATGCCTCTTTCCATTTGGAAAAAGCTTGGACTCCCGGGCCTAAATGATACAAAAATGGTGTTAGAATTAGCCGACCGAACAATTTCAAAACCAAACCGTAATAGCCAGAATGGTTGTTAGTCAAGGTAGGAAAGTTCTCTACATTCCGGCCGATTTTGTGTTAGTTCTTGATTTCATAGCCCGATCCTCGAGTGTAAAATGGTATAGTTGGGTAGTACCGTTGATACTCGGGCGACCTTTTCTTAGGCCAGCTCATGCTTTAATTGATGTGTATGAAGGAGAGATTACACTTAGAAATAATGATCATCTTTAACCCTTAAATGTGGTGATACCCCTTCTATTTCATACAACAATCTCGAATCGTTGAAGAAAGTTGATCTTATTGATGTTAACGATGTGAAGAATACCACAAAAGTCTTAGATTTTTTCCGACCTCAGTTGCGTATGGCAAATCCTCTCCAATACCGATCCATAGTTTCAAATTCTTCTCCACCTCACTCCTTTCGGGGAAAGTGATTTTCTACTTTTGGAAGAACTGATACTTCTTGGCATAAAAACCGATGATCCAACTTCACCGGAAGTTAATGAAGCTTATTATGACCCAGAGGGGGACATTCTCCTTCTCGAATCTCTTCTCAATAGTGATCCTTCGCCGTCATGAAATCAAGGAAATTACTTACCGAAAATCAAGAAAGAGCTTAAAGTTTGTAAATCTGCCGAATCTTCAATCAATGAACCTCCCGAGGTTGAACTTAAGGACTTACCACCTCATCTCGAATACGAATTTTTGCAATAACAACAAGTTGCTGTTCAAATTTGCCAAAGATTTGAGCGATGATGAAAAGACCGCTCTCATAAAGGTTCTTAAATCCCGAAAGCAAGCAATTGCTTGGAAGCTCTCTGACATTAAGGGTATTAACCCGGAATTTTGTTCTCATAAAATTCTAATGGAAGACGCTAAGAACCAGCTGTCCAAACATCAAGAAGGGTTAATCCAAATATCATGATGTCCATTAAAAAAAGAGGTTGAACAAACTTTTTGACGTCTGATTGTGATCCTACCCAGATCTCGGATAGTCCTTGGGTGAGCCCAGTACACTGTGTACCAAAGAAAGGAGGAATGACCGTAGTAACCAATGATGATAACGAATTAGTGCCAAAAACAGACTTTTAACGGCCGGATGACGAGTAGGCATAATTTACGAAGTTCAACAAAGCTAGAAGTGGGGGGGGGGGGGGGGGGGGGGGGGGGGGGGGGGGGGGGGGGGGGAGACAAATAAACCTTGCCCTTTGCCGTTCATGGATCAAATGCTTGAGAGACTCGCAGGAAATGAGTACTATTGTTTCCTCGACGGTTTCTCGGGTTATTTCCAAATTCCAATTGATCCAAATGACCAAGAAAAGACCACATTCACCTGCCCATACGGAACGTTTGCTTATCGCCGCATGCCTTTTGGTTTATGCAATGCACCAGGCACGTTTCAAAGGTGTATGATGGCAATCTTCCATGACATGATTGAAAAGACAATGGAAGTCTTCATGGATGATTTCTCGGTTTTTGGAAATTCTTTTTCTACGTGCCTCACCAATCTAGAAAAAAATGCTTAAACGATGTGAAGACACCAACTTAGCTCTAAATTGGGAAAAAAACCATTTCATGGTAAAAGAAGGTATCATACTCGGACATAAGATCTCGAAGAAAGGAATTGAAGTCGACAAAGCTAAGATCGATGTGATTTCTAAGCTACCTCACCCAACTACCGTTAAGGGGATTCAAAGTTTTCTCGGGCATGCTGGTTTTTACCAAAGATTCATCAAAGACTTTTCAAAGATCTCTCGACCCATGACCCATCTCTTAGAGAAAAACACTCCTTTTATCTTCTCGGAAGATTGCATTCTAGCCTTTCAAACATTGAAAAAGAAGTTAACCGAAGCTCCAATTCTCATTGCTCCAAATTGGGACCAACCTTTTGAAATCATGTGTGATGCAAGTGATTATGCAATAGGTGCGGTTCTAGGGCAAAGGATTGAGAAACATTTTAGACCAATTCATTACGCGAGTAAAACGATGACCGAAGCAGAAACAAATTACACAATAACCGAAAAAGAGATGCTTGCGGTAGTTTACGCTTTTGAGAAGTTTCGATCATATCTTATCATGAACAAAAGTGTTGTTTACACGAACCATTCTGCTTTGAAATACCTCTTCAATAAGAAAGATGCCAAAGCAAGATTGCTTAGATGGGTTTTACTTCTCCAAGAATTCGATTTAAAAGTGATTGATACCAAAGGAAACTATGCAACCGATCACCTCTCTCATCTTGAAAACCCGTATGAGAATGTTTTTGATCCTAAGGAGATTAATGAAACCTTTCCTCTTGAAACATTGAATTCGGTGACTTCTCATGATAATCAAAGTACCCCGTGGTTTGCTGATATAGCAAATTACCACCGGAATTTTTCTCAACAAAGAATGTCAACTCAACAAAGAGAAAGTTTTTCAAGATTGTAAATCCATTACTTTTGGATGAATCCTATCTCTTTCGAATATGTGCGGATCAAAGTCATCCGTAGGTGTTAATTTGGGCCTAAGAAGCTCTTGAAATCCTCAAGCTTGTCATGGAGGACCCACCGGGGGCCCATCATATGCCAATTATCACCGCTCGGGAAAGTATTTTGATGCCGGTTTTCTTTTGGCCTAACCATATATCAAGATGCTCATTAATGAAAAAATCAAATCTGTGATGCATGTCAAAGACTAAGGCAAGATTTTCACATCGAGATGAATGCTCAAATGCTATCCACGTTTGTGAAATTTTAAATTGATAGGGGTTATTGATTTATGGGACCTTTTCCGCATTGAGAGAATACAGATAATATCCCCTCGTAAGCCCCGTCGATTATCTTTCCAAATGGGTTGAAGCCAAGGCGCATCTGAGACCCCAGACCAATGATTGCTAGGTAGTTGTCAAAATTTTGAAATCCTTTTCCTCCCGATTCGTGCACCGAAGGTACATAACGATCGGGGACCAATTTCTTTTCTGTAATGACAAATTTGATAAAGTTATGTCTAAATATGGTGTCACACATCGTCTTTCTACTTACCACCCTCAGACGAGTGGTCAAGTTGAAGTCACGAATCGTGGTCTCAAAAGAATCTTAGAAAGGACGGTAGGAGAAAACCGTGCCTCATGGTCAGACAAGTTAGACGATGCATTGTGGGCATTTAGGACCGCTTACAAGACTCCAATCGGATGCACGCCCTACAAGCTAGTTTATGGAAAATCGTGTCATTTACCAGTTGAGCTAGAACACAAGGCATATTGGGCTCTTAAGCATGCCAACTTCGATCTCAAAACCGCGGGTGATCATCGAAAGCTCCAACTTAACGAGCTTCGAGATCAAGCTTATGAGAATTCATTAATCTACAAGGAGAAGACGAAGAAACTTCACGACTCAAAGATCAAGAATCGAATCTTCAATGTTGGTGATCAAGTTTTACTTTTCAACTCCCGATTAAAGATTTTCTCCGGAAAGCTCAAGTCCCGATGGTCCGGTCCTTTCACTATTACCGAAGTTTTTCCTTATGGCACAGCCAAATTGTCTCATCCCGATGGTTCAAATTTCAAAGTCAACTGCCACCGTCTTAAGCATTACTATGGAGGGGATACACCACCATTGGTTATCCCGGATCTCCAAACTTTCCCTAAGGACAACTAAATTCAGGGATCGAGTCAAGCTTGTGACTCGGTGACCAAAAACAAGCCGCTTCGTGGGAGTTCACCCCATGCTTATCCATTCTCTTTCTATTTTCTTAAATAATGTGTTGTGATGTGTTGTGGCTATCCTCTTCCGGTTTCTTGTTGTTTGTTGTTTGTTGTGATTTTTGCAGGATTGACCCAACAATTTCTAAAGACTCTCGTGTCCGGTGTTGTATCCCGTTTCACTCGAGCTTCTCATCCTTTGTTTGAAATTAGTTTGGGGAGATCCGATATCCTTTCATCTTATCGATTCACGTTTATCTTTGCATAATTCATAAACGGCTTAGATTTTCGTAGAGACCCGACTTTAAACATTGAGGACAATGTTTCATTTTAGTTTGGGGAGGGAATCTATCGATTTGATGTTACCTGCTTATTGTTTTGTTCTCACGTACCCGTTTTCCCACAAAAATAGCAAAAAATTTAAATTTTTAAGTTCTTATTTGTAGGATAAAAAAAATGAAAAAAAATATATAAAAATATTAGTAGTTAATTTAAAAATAAAGTGTTAAGACAATAATGTAGGTTTTCCGTTGGTAAGAATAAGAAGTAATTTTTGACCCGATCGTACGTGTAGAGTTCTAGCTTTCTCCCTTAACAATTAATGATGATAGTTTGTGCTAGTCTCATGTAGACTTTAAACATGCTAGACTTGAAATCATTAGTAAATGAAGACTTGTGCTAATCTCAAGTAGATTTTAAATATGCCGAGTTGGATTTTATATAGGCTAAGTATTTGCGAATTTCTTTATTAGAGATTTTAAATTGCAAAGAATAAGAGATGATAGTGTTGATTACGATACGAATTAGAGAATGCTAAACATAAGTTTATTTGGAAAACTTAAAGGCTTTATAGAATAACTTGTGGTTTTTCTTCCCCGGAGTTCTTTAATAAATGATTAATTATACGTGTCTCTCTTTAATTTTACAGAAATTAGAGTTTTACTTCTTAAAAGTCTATTAAACATATTTCAGAGAAAAAGCTTTTATCAGATAGATGAGTCAAACATCGTTGTGTAAACTAGAGAATTTTAGTTCAAGTTTATACTTTGTTTTATCACTCCCACCTGAAATTCCCTATCTTATTATCAACACAACCCCACCAATTAATGTGTATATACCCTAATCATCTATATCACTATACCCCCCCCCCTGATTATATATCTATATATATAATAAATATATATTTTTTACTATATTTTATATTATTATGATATATATATTATACTTATATTATTAATATACTATATACAATGCGTAGTTAATGAATAAAAAGGATGCAAGTTTTAATTCCTTTGTGTTAATAATAAATATACAATACTCCATCGCATTAAAGTACCATGGGCTTTGTCAGTTCGCTCCCGATGTGACATCGAAAGATGAGGATGGAGGTGTGTATATTTAGGGTTGGGTATGTCATAATAAGTACAGAGCCATTCGTCAGGATGGCGTGACCGATGTGTCGTCGAAAGAAACGTTGATACGATGTTCTAGCACAATAATGTAAATAGTAATAATAATGTTGCAAGTTAGAAAATAAATAGTAAAAGTTTCATTCTCTAAAACCAAGGTATTCTTTTGAAATAAGGTTTGCAAAAGTCTACAAAGCTTTTTCATCGGAAGTTCATGAGTTTCGATTAGTATTCTCCGGATAGGGTGTCAAAAGCCTTAGCACTTACCCGATGACGGTGGGATGCTAGAGAAGAAAGTCATTCATGGGACAAGTGAACTAAAAGATTGTCTTAGATAGGTGTGTTTTTGTTTGCTTTGAGTTGTGATCTTACTAAGTGATTAACATATTAGCCCAAAAGGCCATGTGTAAAGCTGGTCGTGATTTCAATATCTAATATGTGGATTTAATGGTTAAATTAATTTGAACACCACACACAAAATAAAGATTTCTGTGCGAAGAGAAACTTCACAAGGTTTAATTATAAAGTAGTCTTAGTCATCTTAGCTAGATAATTAGTTGTGTCTTATTTTAAGCTTAGTATGGGAAAAGGTGAAAATAGGCGGATGATGAAGTTATCATTTTAGACCACTAGAATTGTTGTTTTTGTTCTCTTATCCCTATATAAGTTAAATGACGGTGAATGAAAAACAATACATTTTTTCACACCATAATTAAGTTGTAGTTAGGTAGTTAATTATCAAGAAAAATCATTAAAAAATAAAAAAATCTTTGAAAATGGGAATTCAGGTGTTTTATAGCTTGTGATCTCTTAGCTCTCTCAACAAAAATCTGTGCTACTTTTCAAAGGTTTAGTTTGGGAAGTTTCGAGGTATTTGGTTATAAGACATGTGATATTACGTGAGGACACGCAATCGTTTAGTTTGGGGAATTTTGATATGTGCAAAATACACATATCTGTTAATACCTAAAATGGCCTAATTAAACCCAAAACAGACCAAAAATGGCAAGCACGGGCACGAGAAACAGAAGAGTGCACAAAAGCCGGAAGCAAAGCCAAGAAAAGTCAAACCTTCAGTCAAATTGATCAAACTTTGGTCAACAGAAGTCAACCATAAGAAGATAAAAACCCCAATGTTACCCAAACAATCCCTCAAAGTTCAAAGAACACAAATGGTCCTTAAGCCTAAATAGGCCATACCCGGATCCAAAACCTAAATCCTTAGCCCCATACCCTTTTATAAATCCACAAGGACCATTTCTGTCAATTATGAAAGTCCTTTTATACCTTACTCCTTTATAAACCAAACACAAGGACTGAATTTGCAAATAGTCTAAAGTTTAAATGACTTTTACCCCTCTTTCAGTTAAAACAAGCGGGAATGAACAAATACTGTTCATTCATCATCCCGAGTTACCCACAAGTCAAATCAAAGGGCTTTTTATAATTAAGGGTCAAGAATGATAATTCAAGGGTTTAAGTACACCATGGCAGGGTTAAACGTCACTCAAGCATTCTCATTGGTGGAATCCTAAGAGGGAATTCCACGCGGGACATGAAAGTAACACACCAAGGACAGAGAATTTGCACTAATTGTACTCACATAACATTAGCAAAGTGAGTCTCAAACGGTTGCCAGCTTGGCATTTCGTGAGAGATGTCATTAGTGATCCTAAAGGATGTAATCACACTTCCAATAGATTGGGGAAAATCGCCCACCCCCCTCAAGTGTAATGATTCGCATCCTGGCGTGGGGGGAAAGAAGGTACAGCCTTGGAAGCTTCACTATTGTGCTATAATAGCATCCTTACCTCACACCAGGAGATCCTTTTTTCTTTCTAGTTTTGTACCTCATATGCTTTAGAATAGTTATAGCTAATAGTAATTTTCCTTTTTAAAATTAGTTGTAATCTACTCTTTATTTAATATAATCTATATTTTAATTCAGTTAATAAACGTCTTCACTCATACTACTTTCATAAGCTCTTTTATTATACTCTCAAAGTGTGTGTAATGTCTCATAAGTTTCTAATAAGCTCAACAGCTCTCAGGAGTCTATAAGCTCATGATTTGAGCTTAAAGTGCTTTGAAATCATACCTCAAATTACATATATCTATGCTTAAGTTTTGTTTAACCCCTTGCTACAACATGGAGTTATACATTTTGGAAGGGAGATCAATAATGGAAGGATCTCCATGGATTAATACTGGCCTTATTTTAAATAAGCCAGAGCTGTAGAAGAAGCTCCTTAAGAGCATTATAGCTTCTGTTAAGCTTGAAGCTAAAGTAAGTTTCTCTTTTTAAATTCCTTTGGTCTTTAATTTCTAGTTCTATATAGTAGATTTGTTGCTTTATTATTTGAGATTTGCTTATATGCTGGTTTCTATATTGCTTATTAGTACTTATTGTCACTTTATTCTAGCTTATAAAGTGTGGTTTTTATAATCATTTTTGCTTATTATATCTCTAGATATCTACAGAATTCTTAATTCTGTCATAAAAATCTTAAAAACCAAAAAAAAATTAGATAGCATAGTGTAGATCCTAGATTTCTAGCTTAAATAGTTGTTGATTAATGTTCATTAAGTTTGTTTTTAGTAGATTATCATCTGGTTTCAAGGATTTAGTTGTTAAACTTCCAAATCAATAGCTAGGTATCTATCAATGCAGGTAAAGAGTGCTATGTCTGGATTAAGCTACTTTGACCTCAAATAGTCAAAGATAATTGAAATTTTTGCTTGAGTCTGTTGTTAAATCATAAGTGTTTAGTTAAAAAAGAGTGTTTCAAAGGTTAGATGAGTAGAGAGATGATTGATACAAGTTAGAGGTTAAAATTTGTGTCTCAGCACCAGGGGAGCTTATCCCTTCTTGTTTTCTAGCTTAAATTTGATCTAAGCCCTTGTGCTTTTGTTTTGTTAATGTGCTGTTCATACACACTCTTATAAGAAGTGTGTAGTGCAGGTATACTCTTTAGTTAACCAGCAATTATTGGTTTAGGCTTTTGCCATTGGCATAATTACCCATGCAGTAGAGAAAACTGCTAGTGTCTTTTGGTTTCAAGTTTAGATTAGTAAATTAGGGACTTAGGTTTTAAAAATCAGTACTTATAGATTAGACATAGACTTAACTAAATTAGATCATTGCTCTTCATTTTCTTAGCTTAATCATAAGTATTTTGCTGTCAAAAGTCACTAAAAAACTCAAAAAGGACAAAAAAGTAGGTTAAGTAACTTAGTTTCTTAATTTTAAATTTCTAGCTTAAGGTTGTTGTTTTAGGATTAAATTGATAGTTAACAAGTAGTTATATCATGTTCTGAGAGCTTAAGGTTTGTTTTGCTTAATGACGATTATTAAGCTTTGACAGAGTTGGTCATTTGTGCACTTTCTAAGTTTACTCGTTTTAGCATTAGTTTTAGAAGATTTAGTGTGTTTCTTGCTTAATCTTTTTTCAATTTTTCAGATAGTATACTTTATAAGGGATTGCTAGAACATTCTTTTTTGTTTTTTCACGTCTGAGCTTAATTTGAGCTGTTTATAAAACGTTTTGTTGGAAACCAAAGGCAAAAGCTTACTTACTGAGGTCAGAAGCTTTTTGAGCTTATTGTGAGTTATTGTTGTAAGTTTCTGCTAGTACGAGCTTTTATTAAAAATATTTAAAAAGTTGTTTTCTTTCAATTTCAGCTTTTAGTGTTTCAAAAAGTTTAAAAAGAATATAAGTGCAAAAGGTGGTGTTAACCACACTCGAACCCACGACCTCACACTCAACAATCATACGTCTTAACACTTGTTTACACATTAGTCATCCGTTACCTTTTCCTGTTCATTTAAAACCTCTTACTACTCATTTATGGCCTTATAAGTTAAATAAGAATGTCAAGCTTATTCGTTGCTTAGATTTTCATAACTACGATCTTCGGGCTTATTTGTCCTAGGATTCTATAGCATATTTATTTTTGACAATATACCACATCTCAATCCATTTTTACTATAAGTTTAGTTTTTCGCGCGCTCTCGCTTTTATTTTAGTGAGAAGAAAATTTATAAAAATCATAATATAGAAAATTCTTAATCAACGAAAAATCAAAAATATTTTTTATAAAAATTTTCTTTTATCATAAAGTTTTTAGGGAAAATCCCAGTTTCACTTTCGTAGGGTCTAATTTGCAAAAATTCACTTTTTAAAGAACGGGTTTCGTTCCCGTTCTGGTTTTCAATGTTTAACGCTCGTTTTAACTCCGTTTTCGTTCTAGTTTTTTTAAACTTCGTTTTTAGTCAATTAGAATACATTTTAAAAAGAAAAATTTAAATTAGATTTAATTTTGTAGAATTGAGGTTTTTGGCCTTAGTTTTAATGTCCCGGCTCGCGTTTTTAGTTAAATGAACTTCCAATATTTGATTCTATGCTTAATTTTAGTTTTTGTTGATCTTAAGTAGTAGAATCAAATCAAATTTTGCCTTTATTCAAATCAAAATTCTGAGCTTAACGTGGTTTCAATTACACATGTCGTTGGGAAACGACCGGCGTGATCATACTTCCGGTTAAATATATTATTATCATATTATATATATCCTTTTAGGAGAATGAGTTTTCCTAGGAATTTTTCTTAAAATTGGCTCTTTTGGAATAGATATTATATTATATAATTTTGTGTGAGATAAAACTAAACATCAATAGTTTTGGGGGAAGGGTTTGAGCGTGGTGTTATTAAGGGTAAAAGGAGGGTTTTTGTTTCCTTTTTTTTCCCCCCCCCCCTCTCATCTACACTCTCTCATTTTTTTTCTTTGATTTTCACATTAGGAAAATGTTTTGTATGTGTGTTCTCTTGCAATATATGAGTTTATACATATAAGACTAGTCAAGGGCAACACAATTTCGGGTCTTAAGGATGGTCATGGGTCAAGAAAAATGCTTAGTCTTGGTCAAGGAAACAAGGTTTTTAATTGAAGGTTGTTGATGTACTACACTTTCCACGTTTAAATTTTTTTAGATATATTTACAATATAACTACAATCCGGCCTGTTATGTATATGGGATAGTATTTGAGTTAATTATATGTATTGGGTTGAATAAGTGGGAATGTATATCTGCAATCCGACCCCGCTACCGCCAACAGTTTTAGAGGTTACGGAATGCCCTCCTAAACGCAATTTATCGTGAAACGTAATCAATTTACGCAACCAATAAAAATAAATGAACAATGACCATAATTATTCTCAAAATAATTATTTAACACTTGCTTGATGTAAACATTTAATTGTTTGATGCCCGTTTACATTGCACGATAATTTTTAGCGTACGCGATTTAACTTAACGATTACGGTTTAAAAGCAAACACGTACAATACCAAAAGTACGTAATGAATTTATTGACAACGTCAATGACCCTAAAACACAGGGTGTTATAATCCTCTAACTCATAATCCTTACCATTTATATAGAACCATATCATGAGGTATCCTTACAAATCTATGAATGTGAGTAACATCATTCTAAGGTTCATCATTTTCATGCATTGCCTTAGTATGACATTCGCTAGTGCAATTTAGAAGGTTTATTGAAGGTCCTGAATAAAACTGAATGGATCTTTGCAGCCTATAAAGGATGATAGCCAAGATGTATAAATACAAATGACTATGTAGAAACAATGACTATGAATACTTTGTGTTAATGCGGAATCTTAACACATGTACCAAGATATCAACAATGATCAAGCTGAATAATATCTTTTTAATGTGTTCTCCCGCCTCCCGCGCCTCTCTCACAATATTGGCACACTATTGATTTTGATTTGCTAACGCTTGTGTATTCGTATGTATTCTTCTGTGTTCATTTGTCACCAACATTGCCAAGGTGATCATTTTATATATTAAGGATACCCTAAATGGCATACATTATATTTTTCTAGAGAATATCCATAAATGTCTTTTAATTATCTTCTCAACGGTACTTAACTAACTTTCTGATACTAACGGTACTAACTAACTAACAGTACTTACATACTTTGTACTGTCAGGTACTACAGTATAATGACATTATAACTATTGTACTGTCGTGTCTGAAGTTAATGAAAACATTATTCCTAGTCAAATCCTCCCTTAAACATGATGTTAAACTATTTTAAACTTCGATGTTTATTCAATCCTTTAAGCTTCTTTTAAACGCACAGAGGATGTATCAAAACATTCTTTATCATTTCTTAATCTATGTACACTCATCCTCTCTTTAGCAGCAACCTTGTCTTTTTAGCAATCTGCAATCTTTTCAGCTAATCATGCAAACATCTTGTTACCTACAATCCATAAGTTGCATTTGTAGTTTTGGCAAACCTACCAGTCATTAAAGATTTGTTGTTCCTTACAGTAGCCGTATGCTATGCGGATAGAATATCTCTGTCGATCTATGAATATGGTGAGTTAATTACAATACAGTTTTTGGTAAAAATGTCGCAACACGCAGAACGGAATTTGATTTAGATTTTACCAAATATCGTATGTGTTTGACTAGCGCATTTGACTTCATTGTCGTAAACATGGTGCATGATAACCATACCCTCCGTTTATTTTTCAGCAAATATCAGCAATCAACAAGATTGAGTAGTCTTTACCAAGAACTGATTTGATCTTGGACTAGCCAACTCGTTCATACCAAGAAGGCAAGGTGGAGTTGATTACCCTAGATATTTTTTGGTAAAGTGTAAACATAAACAGATTTGATAAGTCTTTACCTCAAGCCTTGTTTGATTGTGGACTAGCAATCTTATGCCGTAGCATGGTGAATTGATAACCATTTTGTTATAGTGGTGGTTAGCCAACACTCTATCCCTTCATCACTTTTCAATCTGTTATGGAGTAGAGAGAGGACTAGAAATCAGCAAAAGGGTATATCTTGATAAATGCGGGATCAGTATTCATATGCGCATAGTACTTTTCCTTCAGACTCCAATTTTAGCTTTAGTCATTTGCACCTGTTTTTCCTTTTTCAAAAAAGGATTCTTCTTCTTCTATTAAGCATTGCCCTGTGAAACGACTAATCCGTCATCTGTCATTAAAAGTGTGTACCATCTGAAGAACTGTGCAGTTCCAACTGTACTTAATTTCCATATGTGTCATGCTGTGTGTGCCGCAAGAGACTCGAATCTTGTTAATCTGGATTGAACATAACTATCAATCTTCCCCAAAAGAACTGTTATCTAAACTTCTGGATCTTTATCTTGATATTTGTTCATTCACTAGTTTATATACAGCATCTAAGTTTCTCTGTCAAAACTGAAAGCACTCTCAATCACAATGTACTAAAGATCTCTTACTTTTGACCATTACTCTTGTACCACATTCTTATTAATCTTGTCTGATGTCTCTTTAGATTCATCAGTCTGTGGGTTTCTGTGCAAGATTTCTCGTCTTCCAGTCAACTTATTTTTACTTCTTGTCAAGTATTTCAAATAGTTCTACTTCCTTGGCTTCATCTGGAGCTATTGACAAGTCACAATCTCGCTCATTATTCTTCTTTCTCCACTGTCAGATAGATAATCTGAGAAGTCTCTTCGTTTGAATCGTTCTTTTTCCTTGTCTTTATCTTTTTCTTAGTACCATGCTTTCTCTTTCTTGTGTTCTCTTTCCTTTTATCTCTCTTTTTGTCTTCTTCTTTAGATTCCTGCTTGATCTCTTCTCCCTTTGGAGGAATCTTTACTGTTTTTCATTCTCTTGATTATGCCTATCATCTTCAACAGACCCTATAGAATGAAACTCTTCATCTGACCACGCGCGCGCGCTCGCTTTTATACATTACTTGTATGTCTTCATACTTCTTACTCTTTAACTAAGAATGATTTGAAGTTCCCCAATTGCTTTAGTAGCGTCTTCATCCTGATTTCTTAATTGAATTCTTGGTTTGTGTGGATCTTGTTTCTTATGGCCTCTGATCTTTGTTTGAGAAGATTTTTCTCTCGAGAAGCAGATTGTTTCATGTCAAGAAACTTTTGTCTTTCTTCTAATGTGAAACTGCTCTCTTTCTTGCTCTTATTGAATTTCTCAGCAAGAATTACCTGTCTCCTCCCTCTTATTCTTTGCCTTGATATCATTAAAGTTTTTAATGAGAGCTTCATTTGTTACTTTTTCTTCAGCAATTCTGTTTCTCTCTTCTTAGCTTCCCATTCTCTTGAATTTTTCCTCGCCATTACTTCATCCAATCCTCACACGCTGTTCTGAAATTCTTCACAGATTGAGGAATATCATCAATCTTCACTTTAGATTCATCTCTCTCTCTTCAATCTTCTTCTTCCATTTTATCTTGTGGATCATAGATGAGTATGAGAAGAGGCTTTAATGTGAGATGATCTTTGTACGAAGTCTTGGCCTAGGTTCTATCTATTTCTTCTCATCCTTCTACTTCTACCACCTTTCTCTTCTTCTTTAGAAGCAGCTTTGGCTTGAATCCATGTTGAGGAGAAGTGTTTAGTTATGTTTCATCATCACCAAATATCATAGAAGTGGATGTTTGAGGGCTTTGAGTAGCTACTGATTCCTTTGTTTGCGTCTTCGTACCTTCTGTTTGACCGGCTGCAGGAGAGTTACTTCACAAACTTTTTCTTCAGTAGTAACCTTTCACTCTTTGCTTCTTCAATACTTTCAAACATCTCCTTCAGTACCTCTTCATTGTGTTTCCTTCAGTTCCATTCTACTTGTCATCAGGTCCTACTTTGGATCCGTCTGTACTAATATTAGCTTGTCAGTACTAACTTTAGAGACAAAGTCAGTACATAACTTTTCAAAGTGGTACTAACTACTTCTTTGTCGAGTACACACTAAAACTACAGCTTAGTTCGCTTAAAGTCGTAACTTCATCATTCTCCTTGTCTTCATCTTTCCATTTCTCTTGTACCTCCTTCACTTTAAGCATTTTTCTTTTCCATGTGATCTAATCTTCTCTTTAGGCATTACATCAAACAGAGGATCTCTTTGGAACTGATGATTATACTTTTGCAATCTTCCTCCCTTGTTGGATACAGACTCTTTGTGCCTTCCTATGTTTCTTTAGGAGTCTCCTTGGGAGTCTTTGCGCGCAACAGGACATTTCTTCAGATAAGTATGAATTGTTTGATGCCAGGTCTTAGCTTGTTCTTGAGCTTGGTGTCTGAGCCTTCAAGAGTTTAATTTCTTTGCTTTGATCTGAAACCTGTTTATCAAGAGAAGAAGATACAATATCATAGGTCATTTTTGGGAGAGTCATGAGATATCCTCATTCCTGTAAGGGATTTTTTGTTTTTTTTAAGCTAATATATTTTTTGTTATATCATCTTATATAGGATCGAATGGATCTCCAAGATTCTCACCACTGTAGGTTCTGGTATTGAATCAGGAACAATAGGGGTGGGTGAAGGTCTTGGGGATGGTCTGGATGAAGGACTTAGGAAAGGGTCAGGTTGTTGCTCAAAAGGTACCTCACTAGGTTGAGCAGAGGATGAGTCAGTGTGTGGCTCATAATGGGACGTCACTTGGAGGGGTGCAGGGGAGGGGAGATGGTTTGTTCGTCAGTATTCAGTTCGTTGTCTGAGGAAGCACCCTCATTCCTGAGTTGTTGGACCATACATTAGTATCAAAAGAAGGTGTAATCTTTGCCTGAGAAATGTCTTGCCCCTTCTTTATCAATAAAGAAAAAACTTTACTAGATATAATATTTACCCACGCCCCCCGCACCCCCCCACCAGTCCCCAAGATAGATAGTAGAGATATGGTAAATGACTCATTTAGCTACTTTTCTAACATAAAATCACCCTCCACCGACACATAAAACGACCGGATCATCCCCCCATAATTCTTCTTAGCCTCTAGATGTCTAAGATACCATCTAAAATTAATTTGGAAAATATTTATACTTTGTTTGTTGTTTAACAAATTACTTAGCAGTGCAATGTTTGGAGGATATTTTGATCCCAAAGTGGTACTTTGGACTCTTAAACAAATGAGTAAATTGTAGAAGTGAAATAAGAAAACCTCAATTGGGTTGAAAACCATAGCTTTTTTAATGTTTATACTGATATAAAAATTTCCCCCTTTCATAATCACAACGCTGCTAAGGGCCATCAAAGATTGCTTGATTTGGTATTTATTGAGTGCATTATCACCATCAGCATATCATCAAATTTAAGATAGTTCGGTTTGATGCCTCCGGATGAACTACAACACTTGCTAGCTATTTTGGCAGTTATGTGCCTAACATTGTTGATTGTTTTGGACTTAGCAGACGTCCAAAACTGTTCAATGAATATGGTCGATACTATAGGACTTACAGTGAGCGCATGATAAATGTAACTTCTTTAAAGAAAATTAATGACTTTATGAAACTCGACATTCCCTTCAGTCTTTTCCAAGTATGCGATCACGTTGTGCTTAGGACAGGACTCAAGAGCAGCCATGTTGCTTGAAGAGAGAGATTCGTTCGTAGAAGTGATTATGGCATTGTAAAGATGATTGACAGGTTAGATAGAGATTGCTTGAGTGAGAGTGTGCGATTAAGATGGATTCTTATAGGTTTTGGAGACCTTTTTTTAATGAAATCTCTCGCGCGCAATTTACACTTTGTTCCCTTTCTGGCGGTATTTTTCATACAACGTCTCTTTAGCCGGTACAAAACTTTAGCCCTTAGGGTTCTTAAATTTGCTCATGGTCTGGTACTACCCTTTGTTCCAAAGTAAGGAAAGATATGAAAAAATGTAAGTTCATGAATGCGTCGTTAAGCATCAGTGACTCTTTGTGTAGTGACTCTCTTGAAATCTTCTGAAAGTTGTTGACAAGCAGTACTTACTAGCTTATTTGTATCACACAGCAAACTATACTACTATACAACACTTAACTAATTGCATATTAGTTCTTCTCTATAGTAGTACTTAGTTTAAAAAGCGTAATAAATCTCTAATCTAAAAAAGTTGTTGCTTTAAACTTAGTTGATAATGTGTTACGTTATACTTGCGACCTTTCTCTCGTCATCAACCTACTAACCATTTTACCTGGCAACTCGCTTCCCAAAGGTTAGGCCTCCCCTTTGTTGTCAAACATGACATAGACTCGTCTCTTGGTGGGTCGAACCACACCTGCAAATACTCTTTGGATGGTCTACATAATCTCATGTCTTCAAAATGCTTCACAGAGGTTAATTCTACTCCCTCCTCGCAACTCCCCCCCCCCCCCCACCTCACTATACGTAAACAACTTTGAGCCAATCTTCTTTAATCTTGATACAACCGGCCATACTCTTTCTGATGTAATGCAAATGATATTTCTCAACTCTACAACGATGATGTAGTTTCATTAATAGATACCATTTTGCTGAAAACGATCGTTAAATCGTTGGGTTATCTTTGGATTTACGATTAGGTTATAACAGCAGTTCTTGGGCTAGTTGGCTACAGGAAGTGATGTACGGATCCACTTGTTGGTTCAGTTTTGTATCTGCGTTGCTGATGGTGGTTCAATCTTGTGGGTAGAAAGGTGGAGCAGTAAGGTTGTAGGGGTTTCTTTGGAACAAGTTTGATTTGCCAATGTTGTGTTATTTTACTCTTTCATCCACAGTATCATAACCCTTTCATATTGCCTCCCTTTAATCCAATATGTAGCTTATGGATTTTCATCCCATTTGAAACAACAGAACTGAAATTCGGCTTAACATCAAATGCTTGTTCAGTACGATCAGCTACATTGTCATTAGTGTGGATCTTTAGCACCTGTGTGAGGTTTTAACATTGGGTGGGTGTGTGGTGCCCCCCCCCACCCACCACCCCCCACCCCCCCCCTACACCCTCCCCCGCCCTCTCTCGTATGAAATTGTGCCTAATTGCAATTTGCTTTGTTTCTTCGATATGATATACTGGATTCTTAACAATGCAAATGGTACTTTAATTTCATTATCAATGTAGATCTTTGTGTTCATGAAGTTGACCAATAGTCTTAAATTTGATTTTGATATCTATAAAAACTTGAACCCACAAGCGCTTGCATGTAGCTAGCAACATATTGGCTGTGTGTAGTTAGAAGTGGCCACATTGGATTTGCTTTTTGCATTGCCATGTAATGAGTCTTCTGCAAGAAATGATAATACCTCTCTGTTCGTGGTTTTACCTGTCAAGATTTGCTCTAGCATAATCACTATTTGTAGTTGGATTCCAAGTCAATTGAAGTTTTTAAGATTACCAAGGCCCATTTGGGTTTCCCCTTTAGGTTACTAAAAATATCTGCTTTGACAGCACTTAAATGAGAGGTCTTTTGGAGTGACTTGAAACCTAGAACAGAAGCACAGACTGCAAACATAATGTCAGGTCTTGAGCAGTCAATAATTAAGGAGCAATCATTGGACCTATAAAGATGGACATCAACATCACTGGCTTCACATCATCTATGACTAAAGGCTTCTGAGTTTTAACTAGTGTTCTAGCAGTTTAACATTTGCAAAAGTCCAAATTCTTCAGAGATTTCAGCAACATACTTATCTCTGGCTAATAAATATACAATTTGGTTTCTGTTTGACTTGTAGGCCTTGAAGAGAAGTTGAGATTCTCCCTTTGATCTTAATCTGGAAATCTCCTCTTCAATCAAATAAAGCCTCACACTGTCATCACACCAAGACTTATGTGTAGACTCCAAAGATGATATCATCCACATTGACTTGAACTAAAATGATATATGTTGTCCCTTCTTTAGGAAGAGAAGTTTTGTCAATTGTCCCTTCTTTGTATCCATTCTTCAACAGAAGAAAGTGGATAAAGGAGCATACCATGCTCTGGGGCTTTGATGTAACCCATACAAAAGCTTTAACAGACTGTTGTTGACATTCTCAGGAGATACTTAGGGTCTAGGTAACCTGTGTGGTTGGACAATATACCTCTTTATCAATCTTGCTCATAGAGAAAGGCTCTTTTACATCCATCTTGATGAGATAGAAGAGAGAGAGGAGAGTCCAAATAACGAGGCAAATTGTCTTTAAAAGATCCTTATGGGACTTCTAGCTAGCCACAGGAGCAGAAACCTCTCATCTTAGTTATTCCTTCCTTGCCTGTGTCAATGAGCATCTAATCTTGCTTTGTTCCTGACAACCACTCCTCTTTCATCTTTTATTTCGGTTACACCACTTTATCGATTTGCCCTTTTTTCCCATAAGGGCCATATCAACTAGGATCCAAACTTTTTGAATCTCAAACGGCAACTTATTCTTCTTTGACATAGCATCAATCTAGCTTTCATCTTATATAGAGCTTCTGAAATCTTCTTGGGTTCAAGTTAAGATAGAATACAAGCAAATAAACATTGATGAATGTCCTTTATGATTTGTTTCCTCCTTTCGCTTTTGAACATACTTAACAAAAGCATAGAGTTTAAGAAACTTTATGTACTATTGCTTTTGTTTGTACCGTGATGTTGGATCTTAGAAAGAGAAGTGTTGAAGGATGAGAGGAGATTTTTTCTTGATGTGGAATAGGATTAACATTCAACAACTGTTTCCAAATTTGTGAAGTCAGCCTCTGCACTCCTCAACATCATAAGATGAATGTTGTGTAAATGATGACATCTAGCGGCTCGCGCTCGCTTCATGAATATCCTCAAGTGGAGGTATTTCAGAGTGATCTTCTTGGGTGTTGGTTGTGTCAGAAAGAGATAGTCTCTCATTAGGACTGGCAGTACTAACTGGTATGCTAATAGTATTAACAAGGTTAGTACCGCTAGCTTTATCTGTTGTGCTAACAGTACTAAAAATGTTAGTACTGCTAGAAAAATTAGCGCCAGCTTCTTGCCTGAGTAAATAAGTTCTCAGTTTTCTTGTTCAAGTGATTCTTCCTGATGAGTTCAGCTTCCTCATTAGCTACCTTTTCTTCTTTTGAAGTCTTGCAAGATATCCAGAAAGACTGGTTCTTCCTATCTTGTACCTCCTCTCTTATCAGTCTGTTTTTGAAGCAGATGTGTTTGTGGAAGATTAGGAATGCCATATTGGCTGTCGTTCAAAGCAGTCTTGATCAGATTCATCTTGGTTTTTAGAATTACAAATGCATTAATCTTGTCCTTTTGTACCTGTATTTTGGTTAGATTCTTGTTGACACTGCATGAAGGTTAGCTTGATTCATTGACTAACAGAATGATAGTTAATAGAATCAGTCAAATAGTCAGGTCAAAAGCTCAATTTCGTCCTTTCCCTGCAACATTGGGTATGTTCTCTAGAAGCTTATGTGCAGGTCTTTTTCAATCTTTTGGTTCTTACATTTGCCTTATACTCTAAAGTCTGCTCTGTAGAGGAATAACCTCAACCAAAAAATCCATCCATCCAGATTTCCCAGAACCCCCTTGCCAAGTGGTCTATGGTGTTCAAGATGGTCACATCGGGCACCAAAAGGTCTTATATAACTTATAATTGGTGTTCTTACCAGTTAATAAAGTTCATAACAGGTGTTTATTAGAGGCTTGGTCACTAATACCCGTGTTTAGAACATAACAAGCAGTACTAAACTGTCCTTCAGCCCAAAAAGTGTTAGGGGTAAAAATGGAATGGCAAGCATGGTCTTAATGCCTCCATAAGGGTCATGTTCTTTCTCTTCAGTCTAGCTGCCATTTTGTTGTGGAGTTATAGGCATTGCTGTATTCCCTCTTGATCACTCATTTACCTACAGAATTCAGATAATTATCCTGTTTTTAAAATGTTGTTCCTTATCACATCTAATAAGTTTTTAACCTTTGATTCATTGGTTCTTATTTGTCTTATAAAGTCTTAAGGATTGCATTGTTTCTTCCCTTGGTTCTTAAGAAAAATGTCAAACTGTATCTGCTAAAATACATCAGTGGATTGACCAAAGAATAGGTCTTTTATGGTTTATGCTTCTAACAGATGTAGGTTCCAAACAAGTCTATGAAGAAGTTGTAGGGTGTGGCTAATAGAGCTAACTAACTTGGCCTTACAAGAAGCTTTATGTTGCTTTCCTTTCTGACAAGCAACACAAGTGTTGTCATTTAGAAAAAGCTTTGTAGGTAAACCTCTGACAAGGTTTCCCTTCACAAGTCTGTTTAGGTTTTTGAAATTAACATGACCCAACCTCCTATGCCCATAAGTTAGATTCCATCAGGTGTTAAGCCTTTGCAATATTAAACAAGCAAAACCTCCTAAGGAACAATGTTCACTAAATTGAATAATGTACATATTGTTTTGTTGGGACTTTAAGTAATATTTGATTTTCATCAGGCTAAACTTTAAAAATTCAGGAGAACAAAACAAGACATTCAGAGTCAGGTAAAGAACTTGGCTTTCTTTTTGTCTCCACATTTTTGACACAGAATAGAGATTGAAAGGCTGAGTTCTTAGTAGATAGAGAGCTTACATCCTCAAAATCTAAATTAATACTTTTTATTTTCCTTTACGTATCTCTCTCGCTGCCTTTACTACTCCAAGGCAGAACTTTGGAGTACCATACCATTAAAGTCTGAAAGTCAGCTGAGTGTAAGCCTTGTTCACCTGTCATGTGTCGCTAGAGAGAAACTCAATCCCCTATCCTATATAATTCCCTATATTCTTTAGAGTTTGTGTGTGATTATCCTGCACAATTTGAAAAGAAAGAGATTGACTCTCTTAGGGACCCATGCTGTTTGTTGGGCTTGAGTCTGCATATGTGGATCTCCTTGAATGGTTGAATATTATCTAGGCTAGATCCACCATTGTATTTGGAGAAGAGGAATATTATGGTTGTATTTTAATGGTGTTCTCCATTTACACCACGCTGAGGATTAATAGATTTGTCCTATTTTCCCCCAAAAATACTAACTTCTTTTCTTTAAAGGCAGTATAAACCTATTTGTTATGAAATTTTGTTCTTTAGTATTGTTATGTTTTGTTGTTATTTTCTGGTTCTTTGTTTTTTTGTTTATATTAATATAATTTTGAAAGGCCTTGGATGATGGTGATGAGTTTTTTATGAAAAACATTTGTGGTATAACACCACTCACAATGGGCTAAGTATTAACTTTGTAGAGACAGTGCTAGTTAGAAACTGTCTGTTTTGTTAACTGTTTTGTCTGAGCTGTAATAATATTGTTAGTACCGCTAGCTTTAGTATTAATGGATTGTGTTGTTCCCCAGATTCTTCTTTGTCTGCTAAAGGTAAAAGTTATTTTTGTTTGTTTTACCCTTTTGAACATTGTTTCCATGTTGGTTCCTCTCCCCTCTTCCATTACCATTAGCCATATTTTGTTTGTTTAGTTCACTTGTTTAGCCATATTTTAATGAATAATCACGCAATACTTCGTTATTAAATGACCTAAAACTGAACACAGAAAACATGCTCTTTCAGTAAAACCCTTATATGCACATAAACTCATTGTTGTTAACCTTAGGTTTTTGATCATGTATAGACTGATTCTTAAACATTGTCCCTGGAGTTTTTTACTTGTTGTTAGCCAAAATAGGTGTTCGAGTCCTTTAGTTTGTACACACACGATACTTCTCATCACTATCTGTTTCATACTCCTCAATGATAGGTAGCATCAGACCAAAACCTAGGTTGTTGAACTTCTATATATGATTCTTTGACAACGGGTTAAGACCTAATTCAGAAAGGTCATGTACTAGTGTTATAGAGTCACAGGTATCAAAGTTTCAGTTGGTTGAGATTCAGATTAACTTGGCTTGGGACTTTCTTGGACCATTTGTAGTTTTGTGATGTCATCTATTTCAATATCAGGTCACAGGGAAATAATTCTCCTGTCATGGGTGGGGATATGCATGCATTTCACATGTGTTTTACCAATCCTTTAATGCAAAGGTGGATTTCATAATCAACTTTTATTGCACTAAAGACACTTGTGAAACTTCATTTTCTTACCTCAATAATTCCCACTATATCTGTATTCACCATACCAATGCGCCCAAATTTATCAATGGGCACTCAATAGGAAAATATTTACAATTTTACAAAGACTTTTTTGATGACTGATTCCTTGGGGTCTCTTATTACTTCTAAATTCATCGTTTCTTTTGAGCTATTAGCCAAAATTTCTTATGGTATTGGAGAACATTCTGTCGTATCATCTAATATCTATTTCCCATAAATTTTTGATTTTTGTTACATACCAAAGCTTGACCTTGTTGATGGGTAACTAACTGAGCTTAACTTTGTCTTAAGACCTAGTGTATAAGACCGTTATTTTTACTGTTAGCGCATCGACTAAGTTGCTCTAATTTGAGCATAAAAGGTTTGCATAAGAACTCTTTACATCATTTGAACATACCTGTGTGTTGATCCTGAGCTGTTGCTAGCCATGGAAAGCTAAAGTGTTTCATCATCTTTGAATGAATTGATCCAGTCAACACTTTTCTCCATCACTGTCTCTCAAATGCCTTTAGACTCTTTCTTTCTTTCCTTATGCTTACCCCTGCTTTATTTCCCGGTATCTACATCCATTCTCTACATCATGTTATTCTTCCTTTGTTCTACATCTCTTGCAATTATTGCATGTTTTGTGGCAGTTGTAGATTTCCACTTTGGTTTTATCTAACCAACAGGTTCTTTTGCATCAAACTGTAGCTTTTCTACAGTCTTCTTTGTAGAACTTCTTTTATTCTCATGGAGATCATTGCCTTGCCATTTTAAGTTCCATTTCTTCAAGGTCATATTATTCAACTGGTCTTAAGTCCCTCATGATCAAGTTGAGGACAACTTTGATTGACTTGCCAAGCTAGGAATATGATGATGTTTGTTTATGCTTTGTTCACTAGGCCAGAAGTATTTGGAAAAACACACATAAGGGTTACTAACAGTAATTAGTACTGCTTGGTGTTTGCAGAAAAACAATGCTACTTTTGCAAGTTGGAGGATGATGCAGTAGAGCCTTTTACATTCATTTTCAACGACTCTTAGATTGTTGTACAAGTCTCTGAAACTGAGACTGTCCATTCCTCGGTCTTGTTCCTCGCGCATAATTAAAGGAAAACTTTGTAACAAGCAGAAGGTAGAGATTCTTAGAAATTTCTGATTTGATTTCATGGTAGATACATTGCTCATGAATTCTCTAATGGCCCAACCCCCCCCCCCTCGCAAGCCCACCCCCCTCCCCCCCCGACTTTGAACTAAAAAAAAAAAAAACAACATCAACAAAAAAAAAAAACTCTTATAGCCCTATGTGAATCCCATCTGTGTTGGATACAGTGACTCCTTCAAACTGTTGCTGTCAAGATTATACTTCTGCCAATTTTTTGGATTCTCTCCTTCATTTCACCAATCTGGATGTGTGTGTGGCAGATTCCTCACATTTTCTTTTGCTATCAGTCATCTTATGGATTTAAGCTACGATGATCTTTTGGTATTGCCATTAGCAAGGTTGGTCCTAGCTTTCTTTCTTCTTTCTTTGACCACTATTTCTTCTGCTGTTTTAGGAGGTAAGATTTTAATTTGTCCTGATGTATCAGTTGTGACGCTGACCATGACAATTCCATTGTTGGATAACCTCGCAACATTGGATAGTCTATTCTGAGCCAAATACTTTTCATCATCATAACCCATATATCATATTCTCCCTTTTTGAGAATAGGCAGCTTTGATGGTTGAGCTGTTTATATGAGAGTTTGGTTTTATATTGTGTTGGTCGTTTGTTGTGTTGCTGAGGTGGCAGGTGTGTGGTGGTGGATATTCTATCTTGTGTTTCGTCCAGTTTAGTTTTGTTGGTTGGAGATGGACATAACTGTTTTTTAACTGTTCTTTTGTTTAGTGTTTTCTTAATTGCTTGTTTACCACTTGAATGGTCATGAATACTTAAAACTGAAATGGAATCTTTGAAGCCTATAAAGGATGATTAGCCAAGATGTATAAATACAATATGGACTTGTAGAAACATTTATGATATGAATTCTTTGTGATAATGCTGGAATCTTAACACAGGTACCATGAAAGAACAATGAAACAATGATAATAACTTTATTATGTGTTCTTGACGGATTACAGATTCTTAACTATGATATATGATTTGCTAAGCTTGTTGTATTCGTCTGTATCTTCTGTGTTCATATGTCTAGACCAACTATGCCAAGGTGATCCTTTTATATATAAAGGATAACTCTAAATGGCTTCTATATTTTTCTAACATATCTATAGAAATATCTTATAAATGATTTCTCAAGGTATAAACCCCTTTCTACTAACGGTACTAACTAACTAACAGTACGAAGTTAATACTTTGTTACTGTCGGTCGGTACCTAAGTTTAACTGACAGTACTAAACTTATTTGTACAGTCCCGGTACTAATTTAAAGGAAAATCTTATCCTAACATTTATGTATAATCTTATTGAAGTAGTTCAAGACCTACAATACTCCCACTCGTTTTTAGCAAAGTTAGACTCCCACTCGCTTCTTGTACATTTGAGACTTTTTCAAATGACCCAGCATGACGAGCAACAGAAACTTTGTTCTCGTATGGGTTGTAGAAATGGTATCCCATCCTTTCCTTTGGGTATACATCAAAATACACTTAATAGTTCTAGGCATTTGTCAATAATAATCTCCAAGAGAATTTTACCAAATTTAGAACTTTAATCAAGACATAATGAGATTCATTTTATCTCCCATTTTTATTACTAGATGAGAATGTCCTTAATTAAATATCTAAGGTTGAGTATTATTGGGTTTATCGCCACGACATATCGCAAATATTAAACCTCTTGATTTCTTTAGCAGATTAAATAAGTTAAGGTTCATCATAAAATCACAACACAATATAAATATATAGTGTTGATTTCAAGTTGATTATAACCAATACCATAAAAATGTGGTTATTCCAATAAGATTGATCTTATATTTATGACTTTTCCGTATTCTAACAACTTAAGTTAAAACGTAATGGGATCAATAGTATATTAATAACAATTGCTATAATCCTCTAATATGTCTTTGATTTAAGTCAATGGACTTAATGTGTTATGTACTAACAAGTAGACATAATACTTTAATATGTTTACTATTCGTTATCAGTTCTTTTACCAAGTCAATAACTTTCATGTACTATGTCTTAATCATGAAGACATAACATGTTATCTTTTACTTTGTTAGGTTATATTTCTATTTTCACAAGTGACAAAGGACTCTTAATGTACATGTCTTTAACAAGAAGACATAACTATTATTAAACTAAAGTAAATCAGTAGTAATTTCAAGTTAATTTCAAAGTTCATGATTTTGATTTCTAAGAAAACATAATCATGTAGCTTACCTTTTTATCTTGACACATTCTCTTAATAGGGCTACATAAATTAAATGTGTAGTAGTCCTGGTTAAGTAATAGTTTTCTTACTTTGTAGTCAAGAGAGACATTTGTCATATTATTCTAAGTTGTTCATTGCACACAAAGAATGGAATTTTCCACTTGTGCAGGGTACATACTTACTTGCATAAAACAAACCACACTAGTTAGTTTGTTTGTATCGACAATATGGTATGTCTTGCTTATAGCTAGTGTTATTAGATACTCATATCGATTTATAAGGAATCATTGCAATAATATTATGAAAGATAAACTTTAATCGGAAGCTGACATCTTAAGGCAATAAGTATTTCAAAGATAATATACTGGTGTTGATTCTTACTAAAAGAAGATGTTACACACCGCTTGGAAAGTAATTTATTATTTAAGCTATAGCACAGAAATAAGTAGGATGCTTATGAAGGTTAACAATCATAACTCCCATTTGAATTTGACAACATTGCTAAGTTTATCATTTTTGATTTATAAAATGCATTTACTCCAATCGATCTGAAAACATTGTAAGTGTTTCTCTTCATAGTGGAAAGTAATTTAGCAATTTATTTTCCATGTTATTGAATGTCTATATTTATTGCTAATGTGCTTAGATATTAAAGGAAGTGTGTTCAAGTTCAAGCTTCCTTCAGCTATTTCATTAACTGAAAAATTGGCATGCAATTCCTCCTTTATTCACTATTAACACCAGGGTATGTAGCGATTTACTGGTTTTATGGAAACGCACTTGCTTGATGTATACATTTATTTATTCTCCCCCGTTAGATGAGCCTTTGTCTCATGCTTAAGACGCGTGGCACTTGACGCGATGCGGTATCTTTGTTGAAGAGATTGGGTATTTTTTCTTGAATTGATTCTTCACGTTCCCCTCTGTTGAACTCAGGACCTCTTGTAGAGTTCAGATAGACATTGACTAATGGGATGCGGCTTCGTCACACGACCCCAGGTCCAACAAACCCCCCCCCCCCCTATTGTAACTTACGGTCCATGATGCTCAAGGGTTCCTCTAACAACTGAAGCTGTCATCATATGATAGTCACAACTCAACGGAACGGCTAACGTGTTTCGTCGGCCATAGCATTGTTTCAAGTGGGGATACTTTTGAAATGTATTTGTGAACCCTGTGCTTAGCTCTTCTGGAAGCTTATAAGCTTTAAGCAACCTCTCCAACCTTTTCTAGAGAGATAGAGTAAAGGTCCAACATACTTTTGGGTTCATACTTCCCCCGTCGCGCGCACTAAACGTACGACCCATTTCCAAGGCGAAACTTTAAGCATAACTTTATCCCCGACTTAGAATTCTATCGGTTTACGCTTTAGATCGGTGTAACTCTTCTGTCGATCACGAGCGGCTTGCATCCTTTGCTTGATTTGGACAATTTTCTCAGTCGTCTCTTGATATATAGTTCTGGAACACGTGGATATTTTCGCTTCTCTTAACTTCGGTCCAACAAACAGGTGAATGACACTTTGACATAAAAGTGCTTCAAAATGATGCGACCTTGATGCTAGCGTGATATGCTATTTGTTATAGAGAAATCGACTAATGGCAAATGGTTAAACCCAACCCTTTCCAAAGTCGATTGCTACAAGGCCGAAACATATCCTTGAGAGTTCTAAATAGTCCTCTCGCTTTTGTCCATCTATTTATGGTTGAACGCGTACTCATATCCAAGTTTAGTACCTATAGCATTCTGAAAGTGACCTTCCAGAAATTTGGTATGGCGAACATCGGGTCGCGATCGATCACAAATGATTGAGAAGGCTCTTCCATGTCTCGTGACAACCTCCTTAAGTACATTCTTGCCAAGTTTATCCAAAGGATCAGTCTCTCTCATCGGTACGAGGATTGCCAGACTTAGTGAGTCGGTTAACTATAACCTCAAAATCAGTGTTGTAAGCCCTTCCGACGACTTTTAGGAAGCTTCGTGACAAATCCATAGTGTGTTGTCCACATTCCATTAGGTTATCTTGGGTTGATACCAACAATTCCTGATGGTCTTTGTTGTTCAGCCTGGACCTTAGCATATGTCAAACCGTGCTACACATAGGTGGCGATGTCGGCGTTATATTAGGTCCACCAATAAGATTGTTCATATCTTGGTAATCTCTTGCTCCGCTCCAAACCGGTATGAATAGAGTATTTTGACTTGTGGGATCGTGATAATTCACAGTTCCTCTGATGTCGCATACATGGTTGGTACCAACTCCTGCCATTGAAGATTTAGAAGGTTCCATCCACACGCATGTGTTCTAATTTTCCTTTCTAACTTTCTCACGGATCTTATCATTTTCAGAGATAACATGTCTCCACATCTTCGTTCTTGATGTTCTCTGGTTTTGGTGCTTCAGTATTTCGGAGCATTCAAGATTGTTGGGAAGATCGAAGCCAATAGTCCTATGACTAGGCCCGAACTCTAATGGTCTGATCCTCTCCCTTCATGCTTAGAGCATCAGGAACAACGTTTGCCATTCCGGGGTGATAAGGAATCTACATAATCGTTAATCACTAAGCAACTCCATCCAAGACGTTGCTCCTTATGCTTCAGTTCCTTTCTGATCAAGATGTGTTGCAAACTCTTATGATCAGTGAACACCGTGCACTTGGTTCCATACAGGTAGTGCCTCTAAATCTTGAGAGCGAACACTACTGCTCCAAGTTCCAAATCATGAGTCGTATAATTCTTCTCATGAATCTTTAGTTGGCGTGATGCATAAGCAATCACCTTTTCTCTTTGCATTAACACAACGCCCAAACCCTTCTTTGAAGCATCACAATATGCGATAAAATATTCGCTTCCTCCAGGTAAGGCCAAGATTGGTGCACTGCACAACTTCTGCTTTAATAGTTGAAAAGCTGCTTCTTGTTTATTACCCCAAACAAACTTGACCTTCTTCTGGGTGAGCTTGGTCATCGGTTTGGCGATCTTCGAAAACCCTTCAATGAATCTTCGATAATACCTAGCAAGACCTAAAAATTGACGAATCTCCGTTGGCGACTTAGGAGATGCCCAATCTTTAATGGATTCGATCTTGGCGGGATCCACGTGAATGCCCTTACTATCAATCACGTGACCTAGGAACTGTACTTTAGGAACTCAAAATTCACACTTAGAAAATTTGGCATACAACTCCTCTTTCTTAAGCAATTCTAAGATTAGCTTAAGGTGCTCTTCGTGTTCTTGCTTGTTCTTTGAATATATCAGAATATCGTCAATAAAGACAATCACGAATTTATCCAAATATGGTTTGCACACCCGATTCATAAGGTCCATGAATACGGCAGGTGCGTTTGTCAAACCAAACGGCATAATCCATAACGGGTTGATAAGTGCTTAATTACACATATCTTTTACCTCTAAAAACGAGCTTAAATGACCAAAAACAGACAAAAACTGCCAAATATATGTTTGTTTTGCATTTGTATTGTGCAGGAAGTGGATATCAACAAAAAGACAGAAAACCAAGCCAAAATGACAAAACTGAGCATGGAATGGAAAAGACTGTGCAAAATCAAGGCCAAAGTCCAAAAATGTCAAAGTCAGAGTCAATACTGATGAATCAGCAGTCAAACCGGAGCCGGAACTGAAGAATACTAATTGGATGCAATCTC